>CAUYLG010054808.1:0-50674 GCA_963573385.1 Cacajao melanocephalus
GCCCTGCCCTGCCAGGAGGCAGCCTAGTCACTGTCTGCCTACAGAGGCTTTGCTGAGCAGCTGTGGGCTCCACCCAGCTGCCATGTGAACTTCCCTGCAGTCCTGTTTATACGGATATAGTTAGAACTGCCTTGGCAATGGCGGCCCACCTCTATAATGGCAGACTCTCTCTGTAATGGAGGGCTGCCTCAGCAATGGCGGGCTGCCTCGGCAATGGCGGACTACCTCCGTAGTGGTGGACTGCCTCGGTAATGGTGGACGCCGCCCCCACACAGAGCTGGACCATCCCGGGTTCAGCTGTGCTTGCTGTGAAACTCTCAATGCAGAGCGTTTCAGATTGCTGTTTTTTTGTGGGGGTGGGACCAGCCGAGCCTGATCACCTGGCTCCCTGCCTCAGAGCTAATGGTCGACTATCTCCCAGGTGTTCCAGTTGCCTGTTGAAAAGGCGCCGGGATCTGTGCGATTTCCTGTGTGGCGACCCACTGCGCCTGTGCCGGCTGAAACAGCCGCGCTGAGATTCGTGGTGCTTTTTTGCCCGGGACTCTCCTGGCCTGGCTCCCTGTTTTAGGAGGTCTCCTTTTCTTTCAGTTGAATGGGCGACTCTGTCTTCCCATAGCTCCAATCGCCAGCTAAAACGGTGCCTGCAGAGAACCGCTGCGCCGGGGCGCCGGCCATGACAGCCACGCAGGCCGAAACAGCCGTGCTGGTGACGACCGTGGGGTTCCTCCGCCTGGGAATCTCCTGGTCTGTGGGCAATAAAAATCCGTCTGGAAATGCGGTGTCCACTCACCCTCCGTGCTTTTGCTAGGAGCTGCAATCCTGAGCTGCTCCTAATCGGCCATCTTAGATCCGTCTCCCCTGTTTTTTTTTTTGAGACAGAGTCTCACTCTGTCACCCAGGCTGGAGTGCAGTTGTGTGATCTTGGCTCACTGCAACCTCTGCCTCCTGGGTTCCAGCAATTCTCCTGCCTCAACCTCCTGAGTAGCTGGGACTACAGCCTTGCATCACTATGCCCGGCTAATTTTTGTATTTTTAGTAGACACAGGGTTTCACCATGTTGGCCAGGCTGGTCTCAAACTCCTGATCTCGAGTGATCCACCTGCCTCAGCCTCCCAAAGTGCTGGGATTACAGGCATGAGCCAAGGCACCAAGCTTGTTTTTAATACAAGTGACTTCATTTTGCTTCTGGCAACTTTCATATTTCCCCTTTTGGATCGTGATCTTTCTCCAAAAGCAGTAGGTTTGGATTGTCCCTCAGTGCTGGATCTGTCCTGGGTTGTTGGTCTGGTTGCAGATAAGAGGGAGTGATTGGCAACTAGGGGTCAGTGTCCAACCCCTTTAGGCACATCTGAGTAACAAATTGAAATTTGGAGAGAGCTGTTCTCAGACCAAGTCTACCTGAAGTCCATCATGAAGTTCAATTTTTTCTGTTCCATTGTCTTTTGGCTATCATCTGGAAGCCCTGGGCCAGCATATTCTGTTAGGAGCTGTACTTCTGCAGAAGTTGACAAGTAACAAGTACAAATTGTTAAAAGGAAAATACAAATCAAATTAACATTCATAGTAATATGATAATCCCAGTTTCATAATGGTTTTGAGCTGTGAACCTAGGCTTAAAGGCAATCAACTGAATAAATCAAATGACCATGGGGAATTAGGTGAGACCCATTATAACCTATGTGACTTTTTTTTTGAGACGGAGTCTCACTCTGTCACCCAGGCTGGAGTGCAGTGGCGCAGTCTCAGCTCACTGCAACCTCCACCTCCTGGGTTCAAGAGATTATCCTGCCTCAGCCTCCTGAATAGCTGGGACTACAGGCATATGCCACCATGCCCTGCTAATATTTGTATTTTTAGTAGAGACGGGGTTTCACCATGTTGCCCAGGCTGGTTTCGATCTCCTGACCTTGTAATCCCCTCACTTTGGCCTCCCAAAATGCTGGGATTACAGGTGTGAGCCACCGTGCCTGGCACATGTGACCTGTTTTGTAATTTCATGTATATGGCGCCTCAAGTTCTCCAGGGGGATTTATCCAGGTTCAGCATAGGTGTTTCCTGATTTAACCAATAGATACTGAAAGATCTCTTAGTTCAGGTTCTGTGACATTACCAGCAGAAGCTATTGATTGTGTGATTTCAATTACATCATTATCCTGTCAAGAAAAGGTAGACATAAGAAAGGAAAAATTAAGAGGGACAAGATTTGTCTTTCTTTTTTGTTGGTTGTTTGAGTAAAATTCAACCAGAAGAGAGGGACAGGATTTTCATTTTGATGGGTGAAGCTCTCAACTTCTTCTTTTTTTTTTTTTGAGATGGAGTCTCGCTCTGTCACCCAGGCTGGAGTGCAGTGGAATGATCTCAACTCACTGCCACCTCTGCCTCCTGGGTTCAAGCAATTCTGCCTCAGCCTCCTGAGTAGCTGGGATTACAGGTGTGTGCCACCACCGCCAGCTAATTTTTAAAGAATATTTTTGGGCCGGGCGCAATGGCTCACGCCTGTAACCCCAGTACTTTGAGAGGCTGAGGCAGGCAGATCACCTGAGGTCGAGTTCGAGACCAGCCTGACCAACATGGAGAAACCCCATCTCGACTAAAAATACAAAAATTAGCTGGGTGTGATGGCAAATGCCTGTAATCCTAGCTACTCAAGAGGGTGAGGCAGGAGAATCGCTTGAACCTGGGAGGCAGAGGTTGCAGTGAGCCAAGATCGTGCCATTGCACTCCAGTCTGGGCAACAAGAGTGAAACTCAATCTCAAAAAAAAAAAAAAAAAAAGAAAAAACAGAAAAGAAAAGAAAAAATATTTATGTATTTGGTAGAGACAGGGTTTCACCATGTTGGCCCGGCTGGTCTTGATATCCTGACTTCAAGTGATCTGCCTGCTTCGGCCTCCCAAAGTGCTGGGATTATAGGCTTGAGCCACTGCGCCCGGCCAAAGCTCTCAACTTCTTTTTTTTAATATAGAAAAAATAGAGACGGGGTTTCACCATGTTGGCCAGGCTGGTGTCAAACTCCTGACCTCAGGTGATCCACCAGCCTTGGCCTCCCAAAGTGCTGGGATTGTAGGTGTGAGCCACTGCGCCCGGCCAGCTCTCAACTTCTTGTCCCAGTTTGCAGTTGGATGCCGCTGGCATCAGGTGGTTTGGAGAACTTTTTGTGTGACCCATACATCAGACATGAGACTTGTCCTTTGATATTTGTGCCAAATTTTCTAGCTTCAGCTTCAGCCTTTAGCAACAGAACAGTGTTTTTTCTTGTTTTTTTTTTTTTTGGAATTTTTTTTTTCTTAGTTGGAGAGTTTAGCCAAATATTAGAGGAAATTAGGAGGATTTGGGGTCTAGTCTAGTCTTTATGTAGATAAGAATGCAAAGGACTGCAATCTAATAACAGTTATATTTTGGTGTTTTTCCTTTAGAAACAGAACTTTTTCTCTCTAAAATCATCCTGATTTTTGCTAAAGACAATCAGACAAATTTGTTTGTAAAATAAGTTTACTTTGATAAAATTTTGGCTGCAAGAATAGTGATTTTACCACATAGTAATGTCAGATTTTTTTTTTTGAGGCAGAGTCTCATTCTGTTGTCCAGGCTAGAGTGCAGCGGTGCAATCTCAGCTCACTGTAGCCCCTACCTCCCAGGTTGAAGCAATTCTCGTGCTTTAGCCTCCCGAGTAGCTGGGATTACAAGCATGAGCCACTGTGTCCCACCAGATTTTCTTCTTTTTTTTTTTTTGAGACAGGATCTCACTCTGTCACCCAGGCTGAAGTGCAACGGTGCCATCATGGCTGGCTGCAGCCTCAACCTCCTGGGCTCAAGCAGTCCTCTCCTACCTGGGCTCCCTGAGTAGCTGGGACTACAGGTGCACACCACCACACTGGCTATTTCTTTTTCTGTAGAGACGGGGGCCTCCCTATGTTGCCCAGGCTAGTTTTGAACTTCTGGGCTCAAGTTACTGCCTGCCTCAGCCTCCTAAAGTGCTGAGATTAAAGGCATGAGCCACTGTGCCCACCTAATTACTATATTTTTGATAAAATAATTAAGGCCCCTAATTTTCCCCTTTAATTAATTAGAATTCTTTCATATATTTTGGTAGAAAACATTACACAAAATGTGAAAACATACAGACAACATATTACATAGAAACAGATTCCCTAGCTTTCATTTTGAAGTTTTGTCACGAGATGGTGCAACATAGTGATACACTCTCGCTGGTTTATAAAAGGACAGTTGGATCCAGTTTCTTACTAAACGAGACCTGTTTGTGTGGTTAAGCATTATTTGACCCGACAGGTAATCTTATGAAGGCTGAAGACCAAAATTTTGGGTACAGCAGTATCTATAGCAGTTTGATTTGAAATACCTCTTTTAATCCTTTTTTCCGTGTCAGGATTTAGAGGTTAAATACTCAAATGTTCACATTTCAGTTAGGACTGGCTGGATTATATGAGAAAAACAATTTCCAGTGGTCTTGAATTTCAGCAACCAATTAATCTTTTACTTTGCCAATCCAGTTTGCTTGACTAGTCAGCACAGGTGGAGAAGCACTTTTCAAAAAGGTATTTACAGTGGTTGTTTTTTTTTCCTCAGCTTTTTCTGGATTGTACATGACAGATAAAGCAAATATATAGATATTTTTGAGACAGAGTCTCACTCTGTTGCCCAGGCTGGAGTGCAGTGGCATGATCTCAGCTCACTGAAACCTCCACCTCCCAGGTTCAAGCAGTCCTCCTGCCTCAGCCCCCCTAGTAGCTGGGATTACAGGTACGTGCCACCATGCCCAGCTGATTTTTGTGTTTTTAGTAGAGATGGGGTTCTGCCATGTTGGCCAGGCTGGTCTTGAACTCCTGACCTCAGGTGATCCACCTGCCTCAGCCTCCCAAAGTGCTGGGATTACAGGGATTAGCCACCTCTCCCAGCCACAAAGCAAAATTGTTATGCTGGACAGAGAAACCTTATGAGATTGCGGTGTGCTCACGATTTTGACCTGTTTGATCTGAGAACCTAACTTTCACAAACATTTATCTGGTTCTTTCCTTTTTAGACTGTCAGTCTTTTAATTAACTGTTCCATCACCCTAAGCAATTGTCATCCAGGCAAACCTCCGTACACAGTTCTGAAAGGAATGACTCCTAAGTGTACAAGCCTAGGTTGTTGGTTGCCATGGAGCTGTTATAATTTGAAAGCACCCTTTTTTTTCTTTTTCTTGGCTGAAATGCCCTAAAAAAACTTACAAACAGCTTTTGAGATTACTAATAGTAGATTATCTTTTTTTTTTTTTTTTGAGACAGGGTCTCACTCCATCACCCAGACTCAAACAATCCTCCCACCTCAGCCTCTTGAATAGCTGGGACCACAGGCATGTGCCTCCATGCCAGCTACCTTTTTGTATTTTTTTGTAGAGCTGGGGTCTCATCAGGTTGCCCAGGCCGAGACTCTCTTAATTCAAGTTAAAAGGCTGGCTGGGCACAGTGGCTCATGCTTGTAATTCTAGCACTTTGGGAGGCCAAGATATGTGGATCATGTGAGCTCAGGAGATCGAGACCAGCCTGAACAACATGATGAAACCCCATCTCTACAAAAATTAGCCAGGCGTCGAGGCTGAGGTGGGAGGATGGATTGAGCCCAGGAGGCGGAGGATGGATTGAGCCCAGGAGGCTGAGGCTGCAGTGAGCTGAGATTGCACCACTGCACTCCAGCCTGGGTGACAGAGTGAGACCCTGTCTCTAAACAAGAAAAATCCAACAGATTCAGAGTCAGCAGAAAGGAGGAAGAAAAGCAAAGCAGATAAAGAAGTTAGGAGCCTCTACATACCAGTGTTTTGGTTTTATTTTATTTTTTTGAAACAGGGTTGGCCAGGTGTGGTGGCTCACGCCTGTGATCCCAGCACTTTGGGAGGCCGAGGTGTGCGGATCACCTGAGTTCGGGAGTTCAAGACCAGCCTGATCAACATGGAGAAACCCCGTCTCTACTAAAAATACAAAATTAGCCAGGCGTGCTGGCACATGCCTGTAATCCTAGCGACTCAGGAGGCTGAGGCAGAAGAATCGCTTGAACGTGGGAGGTGGAGGTTGCGGTGAGCCGAGATCGGGCCATTATACTCCAGCCTGGGCAACAAGAGTGAAACTCTGTCTCAAAAAAAAGAAAAAGAAACATGGTCTCCGTCTGTTTCCCAGGCTGGTCTTGAACTCCTGGGCTCAAACAATCTTCCTGTCTCGGCCTCCAAAAGTGCTGGGATTACAGGCGTGAGCCACCGTGCCCAGCCCCAATTCCTTTTAAAAGTGATTTTGTTTCAGGTCCCACTTCTTCTTCTTTTTTTTTTTTTAGACAGCCTTGACTTCCTGGGCTCAAGCCATCGTCCCATCTCAGCCTCCCTAGTAGCTGGGACTACAGGTGTGTACCAGCACAACTGGCTAATTAAATTTTTTTTTTTTTGTAGAGACAGAGTCTTGCTGTGTTGCCCAGGCTGGTGTCAAACTCTTGAGCTCAAGTGATCCTCCTGCCTCGGCCTTCCATGTGCTGGAATGACAGGTGTGAGCCACCGCGCCCAGCTGTAGGTCCTACATCTGATTCTGGTTACATCATCCTGAATAACAGAGAGGCTCTCTAAAAGAAAGTTATATTTATTCCAGAATGCATTGCAGTGGGAATGTGTGTGCCCTGGTAAACTGTGTGCATATACAGAGAGGTAAAGGAAGCCAAAGGTTTTTCAAGGAACAGTGAGGAGGATCACCTAATTGTTTTGAGATAATTACCCTTGGCTACAAGGATCGATAACAAAGGTGACCTCAAGTCGAGGTTGGACAGGGTTAGGGTTAAGTTGCTCAGCCGGGTGTGGTGGCTCACACCTGTAATTCCAGCACTTTCGGAGGCCGAGGCAGGTGGATTACCTGAGGTCAGGAGTTCAAGACCAGCCCGGCCCACATGGTGAAACCCTGTCTCTACTAAAAACACAAAAATTAGCCAGGTGTGGTGGTGCATGCCTGTGATCCCAGCTACTCAGGACGCTGAGGCAGGAGAATCACTTGAACCTGGGAGGTGGAGGTTGCAGTGAGCCGAGATTGTGCCACTGCACTCCAGCTTGGGTGACAGAGCAAGACTCTGTCTCAGGGGAAAAAAAAAAGTTGGCTGGGCACAGTAGCTCATGCCTTTAATCCTAGCACTTTGGGAGGCTAAGGTCGGTGGGTCACCTGAGGTCAGGAGTTCAAGACCAGCCAGGCCAACATGGTGAAGCCCCATCTCTACTAAAAATACAAAACTTACCTGGATGTGGTGGTGCACGCCTGTAATCCCAGCTACTTCGGTGGCTGAGGCGGGAGAAATGCTTGAACCTGGGAGGCAGAGGTTGCAGTGAGGTGAGATCGCACCACTGCACTGCAGCCTGGGTGATAAGAGTGAAACTCTGTCTCAAAAAGAAGAAAAAAAAGTTGCTGGGCAGATGTCTTTGCAGTATTTTTTCTTTTCTGTGTGAGACTGTGGTTTCTGCAGTTTTTGTTACCAGGCATAAAAAACGATGAGTGGATGAACCTGGAAACCATCATTCTCAGTAAACTGATGCAAAAACACAGGAACCCTCCCTTTACAGCCTTTCCCAGCTCTGTTTTTTGTTTTTTTAACACAAGTGACTCCATTTTGATTCTGACAACTGTCACAGCAAGGAAGGTGGCAGCTCTTTTCTGCTGGGATATTCAAACTGGGACTTCTGTTACTGCCTCCTTACCTGGGAAGATGGCGTGTTGGAAAATTAAGCCAATACGGAAAGAAAGGCAAAGCCAAGAGGTGGAGAGAGCCCAGGTCCGCATTACAGGAACAATGCGTTCCACCATCTGCCCCCCCCCTTTTTTTTTTTTTGCTTATGCCAGTTTGAGTTTGAAGTCTGGCATTGTGAGTGGGGATGTCCTCACTCTTAAAGGGTAGGCCCAGGGGGCGATACTCTGGCAAAGCAGGACCGTGGGATATATCAAGCTTCCACGTTTTTGGGAAATCAGCCAGGCCGTGCTCTGCGCCATCAGCTTCCTATCCTGTGTTGGTCCCCGTGGGGGATAAAGCTGGCCTGCTGCTTCCACCTCTGTGACACTGGTGACCCCAGTGGGTGCAGCCCCATGAAGAAGTAGGGGCTGTCAGTGTGGCTCACTCCGGTGTTCCTGGATCAGTTCAGGCACTTGGTGAATGTTTAGTGAACAAATGAGCTGAATTAACAAATGGAGAAAAGCTGGACAATCACAGCAGTTGGGTTGGAGAGGCACGGGGGAGCTCCAGCCCCTCCCAGCCTGGCAGTACAGACACTTGGTGAGCTTCCATTTCGTTTAGGGGCGGCTGCTAACTTTGTGGAATGGTACTTATCTGGCTTCTAGTCTTGCTGCACCGAATCTCCCATGCCCACTAGGGACCTTTACCTTTTTGTACAGTGGGGAAAATGGCCACACTTATTGGCTGGGGTTGTGGTGAGGTGTTACCTACAGTATAACAGGTATTGATGCAAGAAGGAAGTTGACATTTGTGTCAACATATAGGGCCATGTGGGTGCAGATGAGATGGCACTGGTCACATGTTGACCACTGGAGGCAGGGGGTTGAGCACATTGGAGCTGGTGAGTCGTCGGTATCCGATAGGTGTTCCAGGGTGCCCTACAGCTACCAAATTCCAGGGATGCTCAAGTCCCTGATATAAAATGGCATAGTATTTCCATATAACCTATGCACATCTTCCTGTATACTTTAAATTCATTTTTAATTATGGATACATCATAGTTGTACATATTCCTGTTTCGGTTTTTTTTTGAGACAGGCTCACTCTGTCACCCAGATTGGAGTGCAGTGGTGCGATTTCGGCTCATTGTAACCTCAGACTCTGTCCCCAGGCCCGGCTAATTTTTGTAATTTTAGTAGAGATGGGGTTTCACCATATTGGTCAGGCTGGTCTCGAACTCCTGACCTCAGGTGATCCAACCGCCTCAGCCTCTCAAAGTGCTGAGATTACAGGTGTGATGAGTCCCCGCGTCCGGCCCCCCCCCCTTTTTTTTTTTTTTGAGACAGAGTCTGGCTCTGTTGCCCAGGCTGGAGTGGAGTGGCACAGTCTTGGCTCACTGCAACCTCCACCTCCTGGGTTCAAGTAATTCTCTGCCTCAGCCTCCCAAGTAGCTGGGATTACAGGCGCCCACCACCATGCCTGGCTAATTTTTCTGTATTTTTAGTAGAGATGGGGTTTCACCATATTGGCCAGGCTGGTCTTGAACTCCTGACCTGGTGGTTTACCTGCCTCGACCTCCCAAAGTGCTAAGATTACAGGCGTGGGCCACTGTGCCTGGTCTAATTTTTTTTTTTTTTTTGAGACAAGGTCTTGCTCTGTCACCCTGGCTGGAGTGCAGTAGTGCAGTCATGGCTCACTGTAGCCTCAACCTCCTGGACTCTAGCAATCTGCCTGCCTCAACCTCCCTAAGTGCTGGGATTACAGACATGAGTCACCAATCCTGGTCCCATAGAATCTAAACCATCTCTAGATTATTTATCATGCTTAATACAATATAAATGCTATGCAAATAGCTATTATACACTATATTGGATTTTTTTTTGATAGGGTCTCACTCTTTTGCCCAGGCTGAAGTGCAGTGGTGTGATCTTGGCTCACTACATCCTTGACCTCCTGGGCTCAAGTGATCTTCCTATCTCAGCCTCCCAAGTAGCTGGGATTACAGTTGTATGTCACCACGACTGGCTAATTTTATTTTTTTTGTAGAGATGGGGGTCTCGCTATTTTGCCCAGGCTGGTCTTGAATGCTTGGGCTTGAGCAATCTGCCCACCTTGGCCTCCCAAGGTGCTGGGTTATAGGGCATGAGCCACTGTGCCAGCCTACAGTGCGTTGTTTACTTATACCATTTTTTATTGTTGTGTTGTTTCCAAGTATTTCCAATCTGTGGTTGGTCGAATCTGTGGACATGGAATCCCCATGGATACAAAGGGCCGACTGTATGCTAGTCTGTCTTCTAGAGATGTTTGTAATTTTTCTTAACAAGTCTAAAACATGAAGTATGTATGATCCTGCAGTGCTGGGTCCATCAATACACATTTTTGTCCAAACCCATCCAATGTCCACCATCACTGATGCCACTTCATTGACAGCAGCAGATGGGAAGCCGGGGGCTGCCAGGGGAGATGCAGGAACTCGGACCTTTTCACTCAGTTTTGCTGTGAACCTAAAGTGGCGCTAAGCAAGTCTGGGAGCCATGGTGGCTCCGGCCAGTTGTCCTGGCGCTTGAGGAGGTGAGGCTATGCCCAACCTGGGCAACATAAGAAACTCTCATTCATTAAAAAAAAGAAAGTCTACAAAAAAAAGGAATACATGTAGAAAGTAAGTTCCTGGTGCAGATGCAGGACTGGGTGTTGGCTGTGTGACCTTTTCAGTCCTGGCATCACCATCATTCCTCCCTGGTGAGCCTCTCCTCTGGGGCACCCCCGTGCCTCCAACTCCACACGTGCCTGCTCCGGAAGCACTTTTGTCTTCTGAGACCCTGTCTACTCTGCACTCTCCCTGGGGTTGGCAGCACTGAACCCCGAGTCCAAGGCTCTGAAGTCCAAAGCCCCTAATGTGGCCCCTCAAGGACACCACAATGCCTCCCATCTAGGAACGGCCTTCTCTCCTTTTGCTGAACCCAGACTGCTTCTGGACCTCTGGATTTGATATTCCAGCAAAATTGCTTCTAGTTTATTTGCTGGCTCTCGCTCAGCAAAGGGAGGTATTAACTGTAACTGCAAGAGACGCGAAAAGCCCAGCTGACTCGACCCCTCGCAACCCCGACTTCAAAGGCAGCCTTAGTCTGTGGAGACATGTGCTCTTTTGGAGGAGGCAGGTGATGGTGGGAGGCTGGGCTGGCGTTCATCTCTGTCCCTGTCCCTACAGGCTTTGCTGGGTTAGAGGGAGTTGCTGAGTTTTCTGCAGCCCCTGAATATATATCATCATCTCTCTCAGACCAAGCCATGGTGGCACCCGCTGGGGCGGCTCTGCTCACTGCTTGAGTCACATCTCAGTCACTGCGGGGCCTGCTGGTGGCAGTGGGAGCAGGTTGGTTCAGACTCTGGAATCTGTCCTGCACCCGAGGACACTGCTACCCCTGACTCCGCACTGACAACAGTGTCTGAAGGCATTTCTTCCGTGGGGCCATCACTTTATTAAGGGGTCATCTAGAAGGTGGGCCCCTGACAAACCACGGGACTGTGATTGGGCTCCAGCTACTTCGCCACCCGGGCCAGCCTGCTCCAGGGGACCCTTCCTGCTGAGAGCAGGCAGGAGGCAGTCAGGCTCATGAAGCAGCCACCAGGTTTGGCTAACTGGAAGGAATCACATTGGAAACACGTTTAGCCTGCAGTGCAGAGTGGCTCTGGAAGGGAGAGGTTCTGGAAGATGCCCCAACCTGCCGGGGGCTGCTTCCAGACTTGCACAGTGAGGGGCGAACACCCAGGGCCCTTTCAGCACTCAGGATGGGCATGGAGATGGCATGAGGAATGGAGGACAGGGCTGGATGGGCTGACTGGTAGGAGCAGCATTAGGAAAAGGAAGCAGGTACCCTGGGCTCCCGTGACAAAGTGCAGTCCCCACAGCCTCGGATCCCGGATGTGTCGGGGCCAGGGAGCACTCCTGCCCGGGCATGGGGTGTGGGCCTTGGCCTCCTCTGCCCGCCCGGCAGTGCGTGTGCCTCCCTCGGCCTGGCCTCCCTCGGCCTGGTCCTGGCACTGGCCATGCTAGCTGGCCGAGCTCCGCCGTGGGATGCAGCCTTCCATCTCCAGCGCCTCGGGCCAGCCTTCGTACTTGTTGGTGTGCTTGCTGTTCCTCACGTGCTGCGGGCAGGGCAGCAGGAAGTCACCACCTTGGCCCTCAGGGACAGGGCTTTCAGTCACCTGTGCTGTGTTGGCCAACGGTGCACTCTCAGGGCACTTGGCCACCCCCACCCATCCCAGGGAAACATGGTGCCAGCTGTGCTGGCCTACCCCTCACAGCTGGACCAGGAACGGTCCCCTGCTGGGGCATGAAGGCAGGAGGGGCAATGGGCTGCCCTGTGTTGCTGCGGGTGAGGCCAGGTACCTGCCGTACCTGCTCGAAAGGGCTCTTGTTCTGCACACCCTTGGCCCCCACAAACACCCAGCTGTCCCGGAAGGCCAGCTCCTTGGCGTTCCTGCTGCCTAGCTCGCTGAAGAGCTTTCTGGTCTCTTCATTCATCCTGCAGCGTGGGAGGAAGAGGTGTCAGCTGTCCCTGCAGAAGGGCAAGGCTGAGGCTGGCCTCCCCAAGCACTTACTTGGTGGCTGGGTCATCGTACGATGCCACAAACACCAGGGTGCCTTCGTGCAGTGGCCGAATAAACTTCAACAGATCGTTGACATCTGCGGGGGTAGGTGCCACGGAACAGGGGTCATCAGGGACCACTGAGCGCCCTCCCCACCAGCCCGTTCTCCAAACGAGGAAACAGAAGTAGGGATTGGGCCTGGGACATGCTCTACCAAGGGACAGACTGGTGTGAAGCCCAGGTGTCCTCATGACCTCCTGTAGCCTCTAGACCAAGCTGGCGATGTCCCTGTCCTTTCTGAACTCAACGAGGTGACTGAGAAGCCCCAAGTACAGAGAGAGAGGAGTGAGTGTCTCAGGGGAAGGTACGCAGGCCATTTTGCCGCAGTGACTCACCTCCTGCCCACATGTCAAAGGCCCGGGCCTCGATGAGCTCGCCGCTGACCCCTGTGTTGGAAGGGAGGGACCCTGCTGGGTGAGCCAGGCCAGCCCCAGGGCACGGAAGGCAGGTGGTAACGGGGGACAGCCCTCCTGGAAGCTTTCAAACAGCCCCCCAATATTCATCCATTCGTTCAGGCAGCTGCATCCCACCACAAGCCGTGGTGCCTCTGTCTGGCATTCGAGGCCCTCCGGGGACTCTCCATGAAGCACCCATCAACCTCCCAGGACCTTCCAGTTCCTTATCGCGATCGTGCTTTTTTGTTCATTGGGTCACTTCTCTGTGGAGCCCTCGGCTTGCACAGACTCCTTCCCGGGGAGGGGAGGGGAGGGCAAACACCCAGAGGCCTCCTGGGGAGGAAGCGGGGAAGGAGGGCAGCGGGCCACGCTCAGCCGGGGCCTCACCATTCACCAGGGCGATGTTCAGCCCACGGCCCACGTTGTCCTTGACGCTGCTCATCAGCCTAGTTGGGGATTGCGGGGAGATCCCGTGTGGGCTCATTTGCTCCACTCTCCCTTGCAGACCCGGCCCCAGACCCCCCACTCCCTCCCCAACCCCCCTTCACCCCAGGGAGCTTACATCTTGTCCTCAAGGCAGATCTTGGGCCCAATGACGTTGGCAGCTCCGCTGACCATGCGGAAGGCCAGGTGCTCCTCAGGACATGGCTGGGGCAGGCCACACTTGTACTTCCTGGCCCGTGGCTCTGGGCAGGGATAGCAGGTGTTACCCATGGGACTGGCCCTGAGGTCACCTGAGATCTGAAGGGGAGGTCAGGACCAAAACACATGGTGGAACAAGTGACCGCAGAGCTGGCAACAAGTAGGGGGATGTGGTTCAGGCCAAGGCTGGGGACATTTCCATAGACTCTGTGCCACTGGTGAGGCCACAGGGACCCAAGTCAGAAGGACTTTCTGTTACTGGTGAGAGAAAAGAAAGGATGCTGAGGGCTGGCCTGGGTCACTGCACAGCCAGGAACGAAGCAGGGGTATAGCAAGTCAGGCTGGGGGCCCGGCTGCAGGGACGAGGCGCACAGGCTGACCAGAGCAGAGGCAGTGCAGCAGGCGAGGACAGCAGGGGGTGCAGCCTGTCTCCCGAGTTTGATGGGGGTTGGTTAGGAGGACTGGAACAGGATGGCGTCTACTATGGGTTGAATTCTGTCCCCTCAAGATATGTCGAAGTTCCAACCTCTAGTACCTCAGAATGTGATGTTTGGAAATAGGGCTTTTGCAGAGAAATGAATTGAGATGGGGTCATACTGGAGTGGGTTGGGTCCTGAATGCAACATGATTGATGTCTTTCTAAGAACAGAAGTGACAAAGACACACAGAGGGAAGACAGCCATGGGACAGTGGAGGAAGAGTCAGGAGTGCACAGCCAGAGGCCAAGCCTGGGGTCACTGGAAGCTGGGCGCGCAGGAAGCTCCCTCCTGTAGAACTTTCAGAGTGGGCACTGCCCTGCTGACACCTTGATCTCAGGCTTCTGGCTTCCAGAATGGGAAGAGAGTCCATTTCTGTTGTTTTGGCCACCCAGTTGAAATGGCAGTTCCAGGAAATACTTAAAAATGTGGAAACGGCTTTGGAACTGGGTAGTCAATAGAGGCTGGTCTTCGTCCATCTGCCGCTGCCATAACAGAATACCACAGACAGGGTAGTTTCTAAACACAACAGATTCATCTGGCTGCTGGTTCTGGAGGCTGGGAAGTCCAAAAGCATGGCACGGGCATCTGGTGAGGGTCATCCCATGGTGGAAGGTGGAAGGTGGAAGGAAGTGTGTGAGACACAAGGAAAAGGGGGCTGAATGTCACAGTAACTAACCCATCCATAATAATAACATTCATCCATTCACGAGGGCGGAGCCCTCATGACCTAACTACCTCAAAAAGGCTCACCTCCCGATACCAATACATTGACAATTAAATTTCAACATGAGTTTTGGAGGGGACATTTAAACCATATCAAGACTGTAGAAGCTCAAGGTACGTGTTAGAAAAGGTCTGGATTGCCTTTCAGAGACTGCTGGTAGGAGTATGGATGTTAATGGTGATTCTGGTGAGAGGAGGGAAAAGCAACAGAGACAGCCTCTGTGATCTTAGAGAATACAAGTATTATGAACAGAACACTGCTACAAATGTGAATGCTAAAGGTGCTTTTGGGTTGGGTGTGGTGATTCATGCATGTGATCCCAGCACCTTGGGAGGCCAAGGCAGAGGCATCACTTCAGGCCAGGTGATCAAGACCAGCCTGGGCAACATGGTGAGACCCCGTCTCTACAGAAAGACAAAACAAATTAGCCAGGTGGGGTGGTGCACACCTGTAATCCCAGCTACTCAGGAGGCTGAGGAAGGAGAATCACCTGAGCCCAGGGTGCCGAGGCTGCAGTGAGCTGTGACTGCACCACTGCCTTCCAGCCTGGGTGAGAGAGCAAGACTCGTCTCAATAAATTTGATAAATAATAAAAAATAAAACATGTGTAATAAGTTCGTCTTTTAGTATTAGAAAAAAAAAAAAAGTAAAACATTAGTTGGGTGTGGTGGCACATGCCTATAGTCCCAGCTACTCAGGAGGCCGAGGTGAGAGGATTGCTTGAGCCCAGGAGTTTGAGGTGATTACAGTGCACTGGGATGATACCACTGCACTCCAGACTGGGCCACAAAGCAAGATCCCTGTCTCTACAAAAAGAGAAAAAGGCCGGGTGTGGTGGCTCATGCCTATAATCCCAGCACTTTGGGAGGCCGAGGCAGGCGGATCACCTGAGGTCAGGAGTTTGAGACCAGCCTGACCAACATGGAGAAGCCTCGTCTCTACTAAAAATACAAAATTAGCTGGGTGTGGTGGCGCATGCCTGTGATCCCAGCTACTCGGGAGGCTGAGGCAAGAGAATCGCTTGAACCTGGGAGGTGGAGGTTGCGGTGAGCCAAGATCGCGCCATTGTACTCCAGCCTGGGCAAGAAGAGTGAAACTCCCATCTCAAAAAAAAAATGGTGCTTTTGGTCCAGCCTCAGAGGAAAATGAGGAACATGATACTGGGCACCAGAGGAAAGCTGATCCTTGTTATAAAGGAAGTTGGTTCGGGCGTGGTGGCTCACGCCTGTAATCCCAGCACTTTGGGAGGCTGAGGTGGGAGGATGACTTGAGGTCAAGAGTTTGAGACCAGCCTGACCAACATGGTGAAACCCTATCTCTACTAAAATACAAAAATTAGCTGGGCGTGGTGACACGTGCCTGTAATCCCAACTACTTAGGAGGCTGAGGCAGGAGAATTGCTTGAACTTAGGAGGCAGAGGTTGCAGCGAGCCGAGATCCAGCCTGGGCAACAGAGCAAGACTCTGTCTCAGAAGAAGAAGAAGAAGAAGAAGAAAGAAGAAAGAAGAAGAAGAAGAAGAAGAAGAAGAAAGAAAAGAAGAAGAAGAAGAAGAAGAAGAAGAAGAAGAAGAAGAAGAAGAAAAGAAGAAGAAGAAAAGAAAAGAAGAAGAAGAAGAAGAAATAATAAATGTAAATAAAAAATAAAAGACTGATAAATATGTTCATGAAAATGTATCATTATAAAAGTCAAAAGTTGGCCTGGTGCGGTGGCTCACGCCTGTAATCCCAGCACTTTGGGAGGCCCAGACGAGGACAAGAGATTAAGACTATCCTGGCCAACATGGTGAAACCCCGTCTCTACTAAAAATACCAAAAAATTAGCTGGGTGTGGTGGCACGCACCTGTAGTCCCAGCTACTCGGGAGGCTGAGGCAGGAGAACTGCTTGAACCCGGGAGGCGGAGGTTGCAGTGAGCCGAGGTCGTGCCACTGCACTCCAGCCTAGTGCCTGGTGACGGAGTGAGACTCTGTCTCCAAAAAAAAGTCAAAAGTCAAGCTCCAGTGTAGAAAAAGTTATTGGCAATGCATATAATTAATAAGGATTTATATCATGACTATATAAAAATTTTCAGAATCAACAATAAAAAGATAAGCAGCTCATCCAAAAAGTGACCTAGGCAGAAGAGAAGATTCAAATTGTCTGTGAACACATGGAAATGTACTCAGACCCACAAGGAATCAGAGAAATTAAAACCAAAAAGAAACAGTATTTTATACTCTTCAGATTCACAAAAAAATTAAAACTCTAAAAATACATAGTCCTCATGTTAGTCTTATAATCTGCTATTTTGAGATCTTTTTGCTAAATTCAAGATTTGCACACACACACTGAACCTTGTAAATGTCACTAGACAAACTCTTGCACACATGCACCAGTTTTATAAAAATGTTTACAGTAGCAACGTTAAAACAGCAAATGAAACAAAGCAAAGCAAAAAACCTGGAAACTCACTGGATGTCAATAGGACATTAGCTAAATATTGAAACGTTCATACAATGGAACACCATAGAGCAGTTAAAATGAATTAGCTGGCCTGGTGCGGTAGCTGATGCCTGTAATCGCAGCACTTTGAGAGGCCGAGGAGGGCAGATCACAAGGTCAAGAGACCCAGATCATCCTAGTCAACTTGATGAAACCCCGTTTCTACTAAAAATACAAAAATTAGCTGAGCATGGTGGCATGCGCCTATAATTCCAGCTACTCGGGAGGCTGAAGCAGGAGAATCGCCTGAACTCGGGACATGGAGGTTGCAGTGGGCCAAGATCGCCCACTGCACTCCAGGCTGGCACCAGAGTGAGATGCTGTCTCAAAAAAAAAAAAAATAATTAGCTGGACTGGTGCTGTGGCACGGGCCTGTAGTCCCCAGCTACTCGGGAGCCTGAGGCACGAGTTCATTTGTGTCCAGGAGTTCAAGGCCATGGTATGCTATGATTGTGCTTGTGAATTGCCACTGCATTCTAGCCTGGACAACATAGCGAGACCTCATCTTTAAAAAATAACATAAATTAGCTAGAGCAATCCTATTTATCAATAGGATAAATCTAAAAAATGTAACATTAAGCAAAAAAAAATTAGCAAGTTGTAGAAAGATCTATACAATATGATAGCATTTACGTAGCTTAAAATATGAAAACAATGCTAAACATCACTTAGGGATACATTTACTTATAAGCACCAAATTCAGTGGGGTTTGGCGAGAAAATGGGGTCTGGTGGGTCTACACAAGGAGTTCATCGTAGTCACTAATCTTTTTTGTATGCCTGAAATATTTTATTAAAAGCAAACAAAACCAGAATATCTCCCAGTGTTGTCAGATAGCTCCAAATTAAATTTTCTCTAAACTCTTTTTTTCTTTTTTCTGGAGACAGAGTCTCACTCTGTCCAGGCTGAAGTGCAATGGTGTGATGTGGGCTCACTGCAACCTCTGCCTCCTGGGTTCAAGCGATTCTCCTGTCTCAGCCTCCCAGGTAGCTGGGATTACAGGTGACCACCACCATGCCCAGCTAATTTTTCTATTTTTAGTAGAGACAGAGTTTTGTCATGTTGGCCAGGCTGGTTTCGAACCCCTGACCTCAGATGATCCACCCACCTCAGCCTCCCAAAGTGGTGGGATTGCAAGCCTGAACCACTGCGCCTGGCCAACTCTTTTATTCAGTCCTAATTTCAGCCTACTGCTTCCAAAGAATGCTGTCTGCTCTCAGCCTGGTGACGCAATTGTTTTTAACCAGATGACTAAGACTCGTCTTTGTCTTGGGGAAGCCAAATATTTCAGTCAGCAAGTCTACACAGGTATTTCTTCTGACTTTATAATAAATGTTTTCTATTCCAAATATTCCAACCTGTTTGCCTAATTTTCTGTGAAAGGGGTGTTCATACAGAAAACCAAACACTGCATGTTTTCACTCATAAGTGGGAGTTGAACAATGAGAACCATGGACACAGGGAGGGGAACATCACACACTGGGGCCTGTTGGGGGATGGGGGGCAAGGGGAGGGAGAGCATTAGGACAAATACCTAATGAATGCAGGGCTTAAAACCTAGATGATGGGTTGATGGGTGCGGCAAACCACCAAGGCACATGTATACCTATGCAACAAACCTGGATATTCTGCACGTGTATCCCAGAACTTAAAATATAATTAAAAAATAGTAAAATAATAAAAAAAGAAAGGGGTGTTCATAAGCTCGATATAAGATACCTTTAGGAACACGAGTTCAATGTGGGCTGTCCAATTTACTTGTCAGTTAGCTCTAAGACTACTGAAATGCAGTCAGAATGGTCTAGTTCTAGTTCTGAATCTGTCACTAACTACGAGCATGAGACCTTAGGCAAATTCCTTAACTGCTCTAGCCTTCAGTTTTCTCACCATAAAATAAGGGTGGTGGATTAAATGATCTCTAAGTTATATTGTAGATCTAACTTTTCATGATTCTAAGGCAGAATTAGAGCCTCTCCCAAGCAATTCCTTGGCTCTGAAGGTTCTCTCTCTTATCAGTTCAACTAAGCTGGTTGGTTCAATACTGGTTATCTGCAGGCAACTTTTAGGGATGCTGTTTTCTATGTGCCTAAATTGAAGGTGTGGAGTCCAATTACCCCATCTGCCGTGAGGCAAATGTCCTGGCTGCTCATCTAGGTATCCAGTAGTTATAGGTTAGCATTGTCTTTGTAACTTATATAGGCAGTTACCTGATAAATCCCTTAAATGGTTGACAGTCTCTTTGCAATAACATTTTCCTACTTTTCCCCTGTTTTGCACTAATAGTAATTAATTTGTTTTCTGAGGTACGGTACAAATACTTTTTGTTTATATTGCAATATTGTGTTATCAATGAACAAAGAGGGCCCATTGATAAGAAAGGTATGAGTTTGCTTTTTGAATTTATATCAATGTACAATACTAAGTTCAGTGGGAGTTAGAAGCGTCAGCTTCTAGTCAAATCTGTCCATTTCAAGAGTTGTCAACTAACTACCTCTTGCAGTCAGGAATTACAGGTTAAAAGCAACCAAGGTTAGTTTAATTCATGTGGTGTTTGAATACAAAAGAAAGGAGATAGGTAAGTGGGGAGGTTTAAATATTACACAGTTAGTAGCAGGAAGGATATCTAATCCCAGATAACTCAGAATGCCAATGCAGTGCGGTGATAATGCAGAGAAATGCAGTTTCATGAGCAAGGGCAGAGCTGGGGAAGTTATATAGCTACATTATGCACCAGCAAAGGCAAATTTTGGAAAGTGATACAATCATATACATTTGAGGATTAGTTTAGTGACTGAACAGACTAATGAGAAACTGCTCAATATGTATATGCTATATTTAAAAATTAGAGGAAGCAATAGGAAAACTAGAAAACCTGGCATGAATATAAGTAGATTATCTGAAAAGATGAAAAAAGACAAACAGCAGAAGACAGAATTTCACCTGCAATGGGAAATTCTAAATAAATAATACTAGCTAGGAAATACGGTACATACAAATCTTGAAATAATTTTAAAATGTGTTTTTTCTTTTTTTTTTTTTTTTTTTTTTTTTAAAGACGGGGTTTCACCATGTTGGTCAGGCTGGTCTTGAACTACCGACCTCAGGTGATCCGCCCGCCTTGGCCTCCAAAGTGCTTGGATTACAGGCGTGAGCCACCGCGCCCGGCCTAAAATGTGTTTTTTTTTTTTTAATACAAAGCGTCTCGCCGTGCTGCCTAGACTGGATTCAAACTGCTAGGCTAAAGCAGTCCTCCTGACTCAGTCTTCCAAGCAGTTAGGAATACAGGCGCATATCACCTTCCTGGAAAAATGTGTTGATTTCTTAATGCATCATCCAAATTTTTAAACTGCAAGCTGACAGTCACAGACTCCACCTTCGTTTCAAGTACTGCTTGGTATTACTAATGTGGCAAAAACAAAACTAGAAGAAACACAGTTGTGCAATTGCTGTAGTTGCAGTCAAAGATTCCCATGCATGACAATCAGACAGTATGCCAAGATTTACAACAAATAGCTGGAATTGTCTTAGCCTAATGTCAGTGAACAAATACTGACCAGAATCTGTTGTTTTTACTGAAGCAGAAATAGTAGGGCAGTTTCATTTACATATTCATTTGTTTTTGTGTTTTTGAGACTGGTCTGGAGTGAAGTCTTCTGGTCTGAAGTGAAGTCGTGTGATCTTGGCTAACCACAACCTCTGCCCCCTGGTTTCAAGGAATTGTCCTGCCTCAGCCTCCCGAGAAGCTGGGACTATAGGCGTGCGCCACCAAGTCAGCTAATTTTTGTACTTTTAGTAGAGGCCGGGTTTCATCATGTTGGCCTGCTGGTCTCGAACTCCTGATCTCAGGAGATCAGCCTGCCTCAGCCTCCCAAAGTGCTGGGATTACAGGCGGGAGCCACTGCGCTGGCCTCATTTACACATTCTGATCTAGCTAATGAACTCTTTCCTCGCTTTGCTGTACGAAAGTGACCTTGAAGTGTGTGTGTGTGTAGGCGATGGTCCACAAGTCAAAATATGCCCATTTTTGGAGATATTATCTGTGAAGCTCCACATGCCCTTGTTAAAATGGAAAGATTAAGGGGTGCTCGAAACTATAACTGTAAATAAACCCTGCCCAAATGAGAACTAGTCTAAATCATTATTGTAGTTCTAAGAGTTTGAAATAGGTCATAATTGTGAGTTGCAACGTTTTGTTTATCTTGATTTAGCTCAGGAATGTTGCCTCCGTCCTTCCTCAGCTCTCTTTGACTCATCCACACCTGTTAAGTGCTCCCTTTTGTGTTCCTAATTTGATGTGTCCCTGCACACATCTCCATTATCTTAGTAACTGCATAGTATAGTAATAGTTGATTTTTCCTAGGAAACTTCCTTGAGCATAAAAATTGTGTGTCTGCCAGGTGTGGTGGCTCACACCTGTAATCCCAGCACTCTGGGAGGCCAAGGTGGGCAGATCACGAGGTCAAGAGATCAAGACCATCCTGTCCAACATAGTGAAACCCCGTCTCCACTAAAATACAAAAATTAGCTGGGCGTGGTGGTGCGCCCGCCTGTAGTCCCAGCTACTAGGGAGGCTGAGGCAGGAGAATTACTTGAACCCGGGAGCCGGAGGTTGCAGTGAGCCAAGATCGTACCACTGCACCCCAGCCTGGCACCTGGCGACAAAGTGAGACAATGTCTCAAAAAAAAAAAAAAAGTGTGTTTCTTCAGGTATGCATACCCAGGGGCAGGTTTCATTTACATATTTTGTTTTTTTAAAAATTTTTTGGTGAAGGTGAGGCCAATAGACAGTGTATAAATGAAAGCAAATTGTCCCTCACTTGGTTTTGAATGCCTCCAAATGGTTCTCTGCATTTGGATGAGTTCAGTGAGCCACTGGCACAAGAGTCCATTTGCAAACTGGCATGGACCATTGTTGCTTGAGAAATCTCACTGAGGGCAATTCAAAGGGAAATCTCCAAACTAAAACTCTGTGTCAGGTTACTTACCTTTGCTATTTGCCCTTGGTCCTTATTAGGTGTAAGAAGAGTCTTCAAAATGCCAGAGCCGGTGCATATTATAACACATTGGGTAACAGTTAATGTTCAAATGGCTATTCAATCATTTGTTTTATGTAAACACCGTCCATAGAACTGCCTGTATTTGTCATGCTTCTCACAGCAAGAACCCTTTCAAATTGCCTTCCTTACTGAGAAGTGGGTTTTGTAATATCAATTTCACTAGGTGTGATAACACTGGAAACTAGAACTATCCTCTCCATTAAAGATAAGTAACCTTGGGGCTTGCAACCAGGCTAAGTCACTTGTCTGGATCACACAGCGAGTTGACAGCTGTGAGGACACCCCTTACTCTACCATTCTCTAGTAACTGCTACTATAGTGTCCAAAGAGGGGTATAGCAGCAGCATAACACCTTCGCACGTGAGGAAACTGACAAGAGTGAACCAAACACCTCTATTTTCTCCTCCAGTGGGTAGTACTTACCAGGTAAGTCAAGTAATCAGAGTAATTGCTCTCCAGGGAGTGGTTATGAACATGATTTAGCAAACTAGATTTAATCTCCTGTTTTCATCATTTACAAAAGACACACCCTACCTTTACCCATATTTCTGTCACACCACTTCTCTAGCAGACACTACCTGTTCCCCAAGCAGTGCAAATTCAGATTCCACGAGTTACGTCACAGACGTTGAGAGCATGTATGTGCTACTGTCCTTTCTGAATTTTAATTTCTGTAGGCATAAAATATTTTTTATCTTAACATCTAATCTAGATGATAAAGAAGATTAAGTAAAGCTGACTATCTAATTAGTTACAAGTAAGTCTTTATTACTAAAGTATTTATGTTAACCCAGAATGGAAGATGCTGGGTTAACCTAAATACTTACTTTATAGGAATTACAGGAAGAGAAAGAAATCTGCCTATCTAAAGTTTAGTGATTCCTCTTTACTGGGGCATGCGATCAAAAATATGGCATCAAATCCTTTAAGAATAACTTTTAAAATATTATAAAAATATGCCTTAGCTGGCCATGGTGGTGCATGCCTGTAATCCCAACTACTCGGAAAGCTGAGACAGGAGAACTGCTTGAACCTGGGAGGCGGAGGTTGTAGTGAGCCAAGATCACACCGTTGCACTCCAACCTGGACGACAAGAGTGAGACTCTAGCTCAAATAAATAAATAAGTAAATAAAAAATGCCAGGCATGGTGGCTCACATCTGTAATCCCAGCACTGGGAGGCTGAGGTGAGAGGATCCCTCGATCCCAGCAGTTCAAGACCAGCCTGGGCAACATAGAGAGAACTTGTCTCTACTTTTAGTAGAGACAAAATAGAAAAATTTAAAAATATACATTCATATATATATATGTGTCTGTGTGTAGTATTTTTTTATGTCTGTGTGTGTGAGACAGGGTCCCACTCTGTTGTCCAGGCTGGTGGAATGCAGTGGTGCAATCTCAGCTCACTGTAACCTCCACCTCCTGCTTCAAGTGATTCTCCTGCCTCGGCAGCCCAAGTAGCTGGGATTACAGGCGCCCACCACTGCGCCTGAACTAATCCGCCCGCCTTGGCCTTCCAAAGTGCTAGGATTATAGGTGTGAGCCACTGTGCCCAGCCAAAAAAATATATGTTTGTAGAATAAAATATACTACACAGGAGGTTGAGTCAGAAGAATTGCCCGAACCCAGGAGGCGAAGGGTTGCAGTGAGCCACGATCACGCCATAGCACTCCAGCCTGGGAGCCTGAGTGATAGAGCAAGACTCCATCTCTAAAAATAAAAATAAAATACAAAAATTAGCTGGGCATGGTGGCACACACCTATAGCCCCAGCTACTCGGGAGGCTGAGGCATGAGAATCGCTAGAACTCAGGAGGTGGTTGCAGTGAGCTGAGATGGTGCCACTGCACTCTAGCCTGGGTGACAGAGACTCTGTCTCAAAAAAAGAAAATAAAAATGAATGCAAAACTTCACAAATTCTTGAATATATAGGTGAAGAGGGAACACTTCCCAACTAATTTTATGTGGCCAGTATTAACTTGATACCAAAATCAGACAGCACAAGAAAATTAAGACAAATATCTCTTGTTTACTTACTTAGTTTTTGAGACAGGGTTTCATTCTGTTGCCTAGGCTGGACTGCAGTGGTGCAATTTTGGCACACTGCAGCCTTGACCTCCAGAGCTCAAGTGACCCTTCCACCTCAGCCTCTGAAGTAGCTAATGTTTGTATTTTTTGTAGAGACGGTGTTTCAACGTGTTGACCAGGCTTGTCTTGAACTCGTGAACTCAAGCAAGCCTCCCAGCTTGGCCTCCTAAAGTGCTGGGATTACAGGCATTCATCACCATGCCCAGCCTCAATAGCTCTTACTGACAAAGATGCAAAAGTCTTCAGCAAAATACTAGCAAATCAATGTCAGTGACATATGAAAACAACTATACATCATAATCAAGTTGATTTAATGTCTGAAAATCAAGCAATGGAATGCCTCATATTAATAAAACACAAAAACCACATGATCCACTGGGTGCACTGGCTCACACCCGTAATCCCAACACTTTGGGAGGCCAAGGTGAGAGGAAAACTTGAGCCCAGTAGTTTAAGACCAGCCTGAGCAATATGGCTAAATCTTGTCTCTACAATAAAATTTAAAAAATTAGCTAGGCTGCAAGTATCTTACCAATAAGTGCAGAATAGTAAAAGAAAAAAAGAAAACAAAAAAATTAGCTAGGCATGGTGGCACATGCCTGTAGTCCGAACTACTTGGAAGGCTGAGGTAGGAGGATCGCTTGGGCCTGGGAAGTGGAGGCTGCAGCGAGCCAATATTGTGCCAGCCTGGGCGCACTCCAGCCAAAGAAAAAAAATAAAAAAATAAACAAAAGAAATGCAAAATGGCCAGGCATGGTGGCTCAAGCCTGTAATCTCAGCACTTTGGGAGGCCAAGGCAGGGGCATTGCTTGAGCTGACTTTAAGACCAGCCTGGGCAACATGGTGAAACCCTGTCTCTACAGAAAATACAAAAATTGGCCGGGTGCGGTGGCTCACGCCTGTAATCCTAGCACTTTGGGAGGCCAAGGTGGGTGGATCACCTGAGGTCAGGACTTCAAGATCAGCCTGGCCACCATGGTAAAACCCCATCTTTTAAAAAAATAAATAAATAAATAAAATAAAAATAAAAATAAAATACAAAAATTAGCCAGGCATGCTGCTGCGTGTGTTGCCCCAGCTCCTAGGGAGGCTGTGGTGGGAGGTTGAACCTGTGGTAAGCTATGATAGTGCTATTGCATGCTAGCCTGGGTTACAGAGAGAGACCCTGTCTCTCACACATGTACACACAAAGTAAACCAAAATCACAAACACCACTTCACACCCAGTAAGACAGGTATAATAAAAAAGACAGATAATAACAAGTGTTGGTGAGGATAAGGATGTGGAGAAAACAAAACCTTCAGACATTGCTGATGGGAATGTAAAATGAAGCCTTCACTTTTTGGAAAACAGTCCAGCCATTTCTGAAAAGGTTAAACATACGGTTACCATGTGATCTAGCAATTCTACATTTATGTCCAAGAAAACTGAAAACATATGTCCACACAAAATCTTATAATAGAATGCTCGTAATATCATTCAAAATAGTCCAAAAATGGATTCAATGTCCATCAACTAAGAAACAAAATATGATATATATACTTAGAATGAAATTTTATTTCATAATAAAAATGAATGAAGTACAACATGGATGAATCTTGGAAAAAAATCCCAAGAAGCTAGTGCAAATGTATGATTCCATTTGTATGACATATCCAGAACAGGCAAATCTATAGAGACAAAAATGTAGATTACATTGCCTAGGACTGGTGGGTTAGGAGGAAATAGTGCCTACTCACAGCAGTAGAGTTTTTAAGATTTTAATACTATTCTTTTTTTTCTTTTAGTATCATTCTTTAAATAAAAAAAACTTTAAATTTTAGAGCAGTTTTGGTTTTACAGTAAAACTGAGAAGACGTAGAGATTTTTTATATACCCCGCTGCTTCCATACATGCACAGTCACCCCCATTAACATCCCTGGCCGGAGTGGTTAACAATTAATGAACCTACAATGACACATCATTATCATCCTAAGTCCACAGTAATGTTTCTTTTTGGGGTGATGAAAATGTTCTAAAACAAATTGTGGTGGTGGTTGCACAACTCCGTTTTTAATTTTTAAAAATTTCTTTTTCTTTTTTTTTTTTTTAAAGATGGGGTTTCACCGTGATGGCCAGGCTGGTCTTGAACTCCTGACCTCAGGTGATCCACCCACCTTGGCCTCCCAAAGTGCTAAGATTACAGGCATGAGCCACCGCGCCCGGCCAATTTAAAAAAATTTTTTTGAGACAGGGTCTCACTTTGTCGCCCAGGCTAGAGTACAGTGGCACTCACTGCAACCTCTGCTTCCTGGGCTCAAGTGATCCTCCCACCTCAGCCTCCCAAGTAGCTGGGAGTACAGGTGCACGACACCACATCCAGCTAAGTTTTGTAGAGAAGTGGTTTTGCACGTTGCCCAGGCTGATCTCGAACTCCTTGGCTCAAGTGATCCTCTTGTCTTGGCTTCCCAATGTGCTGGGATTACAGGCATGTGACACTGTGCCCGGCCTGTACAACTCTTTGAATGTACTAAAGCTGCTGAATTATATACTTTAATGAGTGAACTGTATGGCATATGAATTATATCTCAATAAAGCTGGTAGCAAAACATTTTATGAGACAGTTGGGTTAATTTGAAGATGAACAGGGCAGATGAGATAAAGCAACGATAGTGGTCTAAAGTTGCATTTATTAAAAAAAGATTTCTTTTAGAAATACTAAAAAAATTGTAAATGATTTTTTTTTTTTTAGACCGAGTTTTGCTCTGTCGCCCAGGCTGGGGCGCAGTGGCACGATCTCCGCTCACTGCAACCTCCACCTCCCAGGTGCAAGCAATTATTTTGCCTCAGCCTCCCGAGTAGCTGGGACTACAGGTGCACGCCGCCACATCCGGCTAACTTTTTGTATTTTTTTTCAGTAGATACGGAGTTTCACCATGTTGCCCGGGCTGGTCGCAAACTCCTGAGCTCAGACATGAGGCCCGCCTCGGCCTCCCAAAGTGCTGGGATTACAGGCATGAACCATTTCACCCCGCCCCACATTCTATTAAAAGCAGGGTTTTTTTTTCCTTTTTTCTTTTTTTTTTTGTTTAAGACTAGCCAAGTGCAGTGGTGAGAAGTGGAGCACCAGTAGTGAAGGAGCTTGGTCTGTAACTGAACAATCAAGATAACTTACTACCTTGTATCAGCCTAAAAGCAAGATCTTGAAGAAGTATTTGTACACTCATGTTCAAAGCAGCATTATTCACAATAGCCAAAAGGTGGAAGTAACACAGGTGGTATATACATATAACGGATTATTATTTAGTCTTAAAAGGGAAGGAAATTCTGACACATGCTACATACAACATGGATAAACCACAAGGACATTATGCTACGTGAAATAAGCCAGTTACAAAAAGACAAATACTGTATGATACCACTTCCATGAGGTGTCTAGTCAAATTCATAGAGACAGAACTAGAACAGTGGTGACCAAAGCTGGGGGGAAAATCGGGAATGAGAAATTGTTCAATGGGTGCGGAGTTTGTTTTGCAAGATGAAAAGAATTCTGGAGATTGGCTGCACAAGGTAAATGTACTTAATGCTAACGAATTATACACTCAAAAATGGTTAAGATGATAAATTTTGTTGTGTAGATACAAAACTTTAAAAAGCGATTCCATCTATCTTACCAAATCTTACTTTTTAACTCGTTTCTTTTTTTCCCATTTCAGTTAGACTGCTCTCTTCATTGTACTTCCAGTATGCCTCTCAGCCTTTGCATCTTGTTGTTTCTTCTCTGTAATGGTCTTTCATGATCACCCATACATTTTCAAAAGGTTGCTTGTGCTTTCGTTCCAAAGACATCACCTTACACATCCAACTATGAGTCACATCTTCCATGTCATCCCTACTCTTTCAAACCAGTCCTCTCTCTTTTCTGCACTACACAGAAGGGCCTACACATGGCTTTAATGCTTTAGCTTAGCCTCTCCGACCACACCTCCTAAGACCCTGAGGATCAGGGGGCATTATCTCACAGTTCTCCTGCACCTCTTCCATCCCAACAAATACACACGCTACTAGCATGGAGCTCCGCACACAAGCTCCTCCGATGCAGACGCAACGCACTGGGGAGTACATCTCAACACATCAAATTACCGGCGCGCACAGGAGCCTGATGTAACAAACGTGGGTCCTTCAGGATCTTTGAAGGCAGCCCTATAATTTGCAGTTTTCTACCCTCCAAAACACTTTCTGGGCCGGACGCGGTGGCGCATGTCCGTAATCCCAGCACTTTCGAAAACCCAAGCCGGCGGATCACTTGAGGTCAGGAGTTTGAGACAAGGCTGGTAAACATGGTGAAACCCTTCTCTACAAAAAAAAAAAAAAAAATTAGCTGGGGGTGGTGGTGCGCCCCTTAATTCTAGCCACTCCGGAGGCTAAGGCAGGAGGATCACCTGAACCTGGGAGATCGAGGCTGCAGTGAGCCATGATCGCGCCATTGCACTCCAGCCTGGGCGACGGCGGTGAGATCCTGTCTCAAAAAAATAAAACGTACCACTTCCCCACATATTATCCCAGGGTAAAGCACGCGACGGAGGAGCGAAGCAAAGTTTATTCGTGGAGGCGCTCAAGTAAGAAATCCTTGAGTCTCGCTGGCCGACTCAAGGGTCTCCGAAGCCTCCATGGGGCTGCCTCCCCTCCCAAAAAGGTGAAGAACCGTTAAAAAGTTGTGCTTCCGGCACAAGCTTCCGCGCCTGCTCGGAAAAGGGAGTGGACGCACAGCTCTGTTAAGGGAAGTCGCAGGGCACAATTTCCTTCATTGCAGTGGCCCGTAACCCAGAAGTGAAAGGCCGTTTCCTTCGGGTATCAGATCCCTGACTAAAGGAAGTTCCAGTTGGACGACTTTTACTCAGGCTTTCCCGAATCCTCTTTAGCTCTTCCTATCACGTTACCTGCTTGCTGGTACATTGTTGCTGTGGCCAGTTAGTTCCAACCTTCCTTGCAACTTTCCAAGGGTCCTAACTACACTCGTCCACCCTTTCATGAAAAAAAAAACAAAAAAAACAACAAAAAAAACCCCAAACAAACCTTTACCCTACGGGTCCCCATCAGGGTCAACCAACGTTCTCCGTGAGGGACAAACCTCCCGGGGACTTTCCGCCTAACACGGCCAGGCCGGCGCCTGCGCGGGGCGTTACCATAGAGAGGCAGCTGCCTCTCTGGTCTCGGTTTACGTTCTCTATGGTGCAGCCGGGTCGGTGGCGGTAAGGAGAAAAAGGGGGACCGCACTGCGCAGGCGCCTTTGGCGTCTCTCTCGCTCTCTCGGTCTTTTTTTTTTTTTTCTTTCTTTTTTTTTTTTTTAATCCCCGCACCAAGCGCTTAACCTCATTGGGGTGGAGGAGAAGGCGGCGGCTCTCTGGTCCTCAGTGGCAACAGTAACGAAAAACAGGGCTGTAAGTACCCGATCAAGGGGCGGAGGGTCAGACCCGAGCCCTCCCGCGGCCCTGGCCCCTCCCGCACATTGGCGGGCGCCGGGTCTGGGTGGGGGCGATGTCCAGCGCTGTCATCGGCTCTTGGGTGCACTTTGGGGGATGGGGTGGCCCTGTGGTGGGAGCCTGTCGAGAAGCGGGATGCGAGGGTTGTTTATACAGCTAGTAGGTCGCTGAGCCCAGGCTGCTTTGCAGAGGGAGGGGGTCGGCCGTGGGGTCAGTCGAGCTTTGTGTGCCCCTGTTTCCCTTTCCCAGACCCCACCCGGGCCCCCTTTTTATCCTGAGTCTCCCCTTCCGGGTGGGAGAAGCCAGCGAACCCGGGGCGCTTTTGAAAGGAGGGGAGGGGGCGAGGGAGAGAAACCCACAACAACTAGTCGTCGGCGAGTGATGGGTGTGGAGAAAGATCCAGAGGGAAGGGGTGCCGGGAGGCGGGCGGCCCGGGTTCCTGGCCCGGGCTCCCAGCCCGGCCAGACAAAAGCTGCGCGAGCGGCGCCGACGGAGCGGCTGGCCTGATGGGATGCGCAAGGTCCCCTTGGTCCCCGGGGCCTTCGATGAGCTTCTTTCTGAAGCTGGGAAAGCGAACAAGTGCTGAGTTAAGCCTGTGCAGCCTTCTCAACTTGCCTTTGTTGTTCTTTGGTGTTGGCAGAGACGCTCTGACGAAGATGAGTGTGTGATCTTGCACGTTAGCCTGGCTAGGTACAATGGAGCTAATCAAATTTTGCTTTCCATTTTCCAAGCTGCTTGGATGAGCATGGGGCTTTCCAGAGTTTAACTTATTACATAATATTTTTAAAATAGTTATTTGTTTCTAAAATTAAAAAAAAACTTAGGTGGAGTCTTAAAGCATGCTGTGTTGCAGCTGAGTGAGTTTCTGTGTAGTGGGGTGCATTCGTTAAATACTGACCATTCGTAGAACCTGTGAGTTCTTTAAACATGATACTTTAATTTGTAGATGTGGCAATGAGAGCTTCAGATTCTCTAGTCCTTTGGGAGGCAGTGATGCAGAAGAGTCAGAAGTGAGAAACAGTTTCATGCTGCCATGTACCTTCCATCCTATTGGGATTCCACAGTCCGTTTTCAATTCTGCCATTAGAAATTGTTTTTATTACTATTATTATTTATGCTGTTAACTGACCTCTCGATATGAGGGATCCTGGACATTGGCTGTGTTTGCTTATCAAGGGAGTGGGAGAATAGCAGCATTGATGTAGAGACAATATAGATACAAAGTAATACAGCGCCTCAGAGTACTGAATATTATTTATTTTTTACATTTGTTAAGAAAGATATAAATTTCAGTGATCTGGTGGTTATCTTGTAAAATTGTAATTGCACCTTTTTAGCGGTTGTTACTCAAATCTCATTTTCTATAATTCATTGTTTATTATGGGCTAACCTGTAACACCATTTTAGACTTCTAAAGTTTTAATTTTTATGAAGGAGTTTTCAGCTATAGGTTTTAATTCTCCCAAGTAAGGTTAACCAAAGTCAGGACTCCTTTGAAGAGACTTTGTTGGTGGTGGAGGTGTCAAATATTGTATCTCTGTGTTACTACTGAATTGGCAAATACAGAAAAGGCTTTTGCTAAGTTTGCACCATAAATTTGTGTTAGAATGGAAAACCCAGTTCTCCTAGTATGTCAGACTTTTGAATTAACCCACAGATTCAACTTTATGTAAAGAGGGAAGCATTTTTTTTTAATTGATAGCAAGTAAAAATCTGAAGCCTGGTGTATTATGCTTTGGTAACTAATGGGATAGAATCTCTTTAAGTGTAGTTCAGATGATGGGAACTTGCTTTTTATAGAGCAAGATTTCAGAGCCTTAAAATAGTTTGACAGGGATGTTGAGAAACGATTGGCCAGAAGAACATTAAGTTTGTCATTCAAGTATGTTATATTTTGTTTACTGGTTTTGTTTATTAATTTTCGTTTTAGTTTTTGAGGCAGAGTTTCCCTCTTGTCATTGAGGCCGAAGTGCATGGCACCTCACTGCAGCCTCTGCCTCCCAGATTCAAGTGATTCTTTTGCCTCAGCCTCCTGAGTAGCTTACAGGCACCCATAGCCACACCCAGCTAATTTTTAGTAGAGACAGGGTTTCACCATGTTGGCCAGGCTGGTCACCAACTCCTAACTTCTGGTGATCTGCCTGCCTTGGCCTCCCAAAGTGCTGGGATTACAGGCGTGAGCCATCGCGCCAAGCCTGTGTTTATTGATTTTAGGTGTAGATTTTTTGCTTCAGTCTTGTTTATGCTATTTCCTTTTCTTTTCTTTCTTTTTTTTTTTTTTTTGAGACAGAGTCTCACTCTGTAGCCAGGCGCCAGGCTGGAGTACAGTGGCACGATTTTGGCTCACTGCAACCTCCACCTCCCAGGTTTAAGCAATTCTCCTGCCTCAGCCTCCCGAGTAGCTGGGACTACAGGCTCACGCCACCATGCCTGGCTAATTTTTGTATTTTTAGTAGAGACAGGGTTTCACCATGTTGGTCAGGATGGTCTCTGTCTCTTGACCTCATGATCCACCCGTCTCGGCCTCCCAAAGTGCTGGGATTACAGGCATGAGCCACCGCACCCGGCATCATTCTATTTTCTTAAGTAGCTTAGTGTCATGATTTATAAGTAGAGTGAGATGGTTTCTTGGGCCTAAGACTTAAATTTATTGAGACCCATTTATTCTATTCTATTCTTTTTTTTTTTTTTTTTTAATTTAGAGATGGGGTTTCTCCACGTTGGCCAGGCTCGTCTCAAACTCCTGACCTCGTGATCTGCCTGCTTCGGCCTCCCGAAGTGCTGTGATTACAGGGGTGAGCCGCCACTCTCAACCACTGTTTTTTTCTTTCTTTTTTTTTCAATGTCCTTTAAATGCAATGTCTGAAACAAAACAGAAGATATGATCTGACCAGAATATGCAGCTGTTTTCTTAGGGAACTGAATCAGTGATTTTCAAACTTCATTGTGCTTCTGGCTCTGCCACTTACCAGTGCTGTGATTTTAGGCCAGTTAAATAATCTCAGTATTTTAGCGTCTTTGTCTGTAAAACAAGGATAAGAAGAGGGCCGTGTTAATTGTAGCACCTACCTATAGGTTGTTGTCAAGATTAAATGAGATAATGTAAAGTGTTGAGGGTAGTGACTGGTATGTGTTAAGGGTAATACATGGTGGGAGTTAATAAGTATGTAGTAGTAGTTGCGGTAATCAAGTCACTGGAATCACTTTGGGACCTGTGAAAATACAAGCAGCCTGGCCTTACTTTATTGTCTTCCACTCAGAAAATTTGTATGGGACGTGGGTAGCCACAGTTTTAACAGTCCCCAGATGACCCAGAGGTGGAGAACTCTGCACTCTACGTTCATGATATAAGTTATTACATTAGCTTTTACAAATTAAAAATTTTAAATTCCCCAAGTAATGGATGAATAGATCTTCCTGAAAGATTCAGACAATGCAGATACAAGTAAAGGCATGGCTCTCAATTTCAGACTCCTCTGGAGAAAGGAGAAACACTGACTTACTAGTTTGGAAAAACCCACATTTCCTTCTACACACTGTTACCCTTTTTTGTAGATTTGTAAGTAAATGTCTTCATAGTAGTAATAGGCAAATTTAAAAGATAAAAATGATTTTCAGAGCACTTTTACAGTCATAATGTTTGTTCTCTTCCAAGTTCTGTGATATGGGTAGGGGAGATAGCATCACAGTCCTATCAATTTGCAGATGAGAAATTAAGGCCTGCAAGTGAAATTTGCCCTGATTGATCTAGAATGAGAATTGGGCCTTCTGTCCCTCAGTCTAATGTCCTTTTCAAGTGAACCACACTGTCTCCTAGCTACATAATCTTGGCTTATGTTGAAGTTGTGGCTCATGAAGTTGTGTAGTCTTTTTGCCATGCCAATAGCTGTGAAATCAGATTTCCTCCTTTCCTTGAGTGCATGTATACTTGCTTTTAGAAAAATGTAATTTCTTGGATAGGAGAGTATTTAAGGAAAAAAAAGAAAAAATAAAGAAAAAGTAAATTCAAGGTTTTATATTTTTGTGTATCTGTTAAGATTGATCTGTTGGGGAAAGAAATCTAGACCTGGCCTCGTCGCTATCTGATAGCATGGTGCGTTTGAGTGAGCCTGTCTTTGTTCAGGATAGCTGAGGTCAATGTAGCACTTTCCTTCACTGCTGTCCAATTAACGCTCCAGGTAGAATCAGTTAGATTTATTCATAGTCTTACTACAATAATGTAGCAATAATACAGAAAGTTGAGAGACCAGTGGAGGAAGACCGATATTAAACCATCCCAACATGAGCTATTACTTCCCGGTATGTCAGTCTTTCAGACTGTCATGTGTCCATTCCTTTTTTTTTTGAGATGGAGTCTCACTCTGTTACCAGGTGGGAGTGCAATGGTGCAATCTGAGCTCACTGCAACCTCTGCCTCTCAGGTTCAAGTGATTCTCCTGCCTCAGCCTCCCAAGTAGCTGGAACTACTGATGCACGCCACTACACTCAGCTAATTTTTGTATTTTTAGTAGAGACGGGGTTTCAACATGTTGGCCCGCGTGGTCTTGATCTTTTGACCTCATGATCCACCCACCTCGGCTTCCCAAGGTGTTAGGATTACAGGCGTGAGCCACTGTGCCTGGCGTGTCTATTTTTTTTGTAAGTAATTTTAGGTTTTGCATGTTTTGTGAATGGTTTTCTTATAATTACATAGTATATGTAATTTTAATTTTTTTTTTCTTTGTATAGACAGGGTTTCACCATGTTGGTCAGGCTGCTCTTGAACTCCCGACCTCAGGTGACCCACCTGCCTCAGCCTCCCAAAGTGCTGGGATTATAGGCGTGAGCCACCGCGCCCAGCCTTAATTTAAATTTTTAATAGCTTTGCCATTTTGAATTAATATGGCAAATTTTGATAAACCGTTTTGAGATTTTTTTTTTTTGAGACAGGGTCTCTCTGATGCCCAGGCTGGAGTGCAGTGGCGCAATCTCAGCTCACTATAACCTCCGCATCCCTGATTAAAGCGATTCTCCTGCCTTAGCCTCCCAAATAGCTGAGATTACAGGCGCCACCACGCCCTGCTAATTATTGTATTTTTAGCAGATACGGGTTTTTCACCAGGTTGGCCAGGCTGGTCTCAAATTCCTGACCTTAAGTGATCCACTTGCCTTAGCCTCCCAAATGCTGGGATTACAGGTATAAGCCACTGTGCCTGGCCTGAGATCTTTGACATGAAGTTGTTTTTTTTTTTTTTTAAGCCAAAAGAAACTTTGTCACCCAGGGTGGAGTGTGGTGGTGTGATCACAGCTTACCGCAGCCTTGACTTCCCACCTCAGCCTCCTGAGTAGCTGAGATTAGCCAGGTGTGTGCCACCACCCTTGCTAATTTTTATGTTTTTTTGTAGAGACAGGGTCCCAGTATATTGCCCAGGCTGGTCTCAAATTCCTGGACTCAAGCAGTCCTCTTGCCTCACCATCCCAAAGTGCTGGGATTATAGGTGTGAGCCACTGTGCCTGAGTAGTTATCATATAAAGAAGTGAGATTATTGAATTGAAGAGTATTTATGACTTTTTTTTTTTTTTTTAAAGAGACATGGTCTTGCTCTGTTGCCTAGGCTACTCCAACTCCAGGGTCCAGTGATCCTCCTGCCTCAACCTCCTGAGTAGCTAGACTGTAGGCACACACTGGTACATCCAGTCTCATATTTATGACTATTGATAGGTATTGCTGCTAGGTAACCACAACTTTGTACCATTTAGTGACTTTCCCAGCAATCTAAGGATATGTTAATTTCACACAAATGTTACCAACTTCTGGTGAATATAATTTAAGTATATTTTTTGCTATTATATGAGGTGTAGCTGATGCATTATTTTTATTTTTCACTACTTTTTGTGTTTATTTAAAAAAATAAGCAATCATGATGACCTTCAGTATGAAGAAACTGTATGAAATTCACATTGGGTATTACATACAGGTGGTCTTTGTTACTTCCTTGGTTTCCAATCTTGTGCATGACCAAAACTATTGCGTTTCTAGATGGGCACTGAGGAAAATGCAGCCCTTGCTTTGTGGGGCAGATTGTTATAGTTGTCCACATCAGAATGTAATCTTACTACATTTTTGTGGCATACCTTCTAGTGTTTCTTTAAACAGTTGTGTGCTAGGCTCCTGTGTAAAATATTTAGTAATCAGAATGCCTGTGGGTGTGGGTGAGCTATCTGTTTTTTTTTTTTTTAACAGGTTCCCCAAGTGCTTCTGGGGCTACACAAGTTTGAGAGCAGCCTCTGGGGACTACCTGTTAGCTAATTTTCTTCACAGACTGTGTCTTTCCTGTGGATAGAGGCAGCCTCTGTTGTGAATAGTAGCCCAGACATGCTAACAGAGGCCTGTTGTATAGAGAGAATGAATTGTGTAGCAGTGCCTTCCTAAATGAAGAGTAGCTGGGTTCGTTCTTGGAACAATAAGCCAGTCTTCCCTGAGAGAGTTGAACTACATAAAAACAGCTCCTTCTCTGATGTTTTCCTGTGGTGCTGGTGGCTGTTTTATTAAGTTCTGGTAAGTCATAGTGTTCTCCCAACCCAAGCCGTATTCTGCTCAGCCTTTGGTTGACTGAAAGAAACATAGATCTATTGCCACACTAGCCATCACCGTGTGACTGAACACGCACCATTTGTCAGGCAGTTGGCTGGGTGCTAGAGGTGTAGTTCTGCCAATTCTTACAGTAACATTTAAAGGCAGGTGCCATTGTCATTTTATAATGAGAGAAAGCAGAGACTTGGAGAAGTTGAATACTTTGTTTATTGTTCCACAGCTTCAGAGAAGCAGAATTTGGCTTTCAAAATCTTCAGTATGCTTTTCATTTCTCTCATTTTTTTTTCCCCCAGTTCAGGTTGTTCTTTCTTCATGAAGGTCAGTGGGCTGCCTTGGGAAAAGGTCTGCTCCCGCTATCTGGCAGCATCTGGAAACCGCTCACTAGTCAGGAGGGATGTAGAGATGTAGACTTCCCACTAGGGTTTCCACGAGGATTATATCAGATGACTATACAGTCCTTTTTAGATTTGAGTTCCTGATACGAAATCTAACCTTAGATAGTCTAGTTAACTGAAGACCTGATAAAGTTTTTTTCTTTTTTTAAAAAATTTTTATTTTATTTATTTATTTTTTATTTTGAGACAGAGTTTTGTTCTTGTTGCCCAGCCTGGAGTGCCGTGGTACAATCTCAGCTTATTGCAACCTCTGCCTCCGGGGTTCAGTGATTCTCCTGCCTTAGCCCCCTGAGTAGCTGGGATTACAGGTGCCCGTCACACATCCAGCTAAAAGTTTTTTTCTTTTAAGTGTTTTATTGTATTAAAATATGCCTAACATAAAATTGTCCATTTAAACCTTTTTTTTTTTTTTTGAGACAGAGTTTTGCTCTTGTTGCCCAGGCTGGAGTGCAATGGTGTGATCTAAGCTCGCTGCAACCTCTGCCTCCTGGGTTCAAGCTATTCTCATGCCAGAGCCTCCTGAGTAGCTGAGATTACAGGCATGAGCCATGCTTGGATAATTTTGTATTTGTTTTAGTAGAGATGGGGTTTTGCTATGTTGGTCAGACTGGTCTCAAACTCCTGACCTCAGGTGATCCACCTGCACCGGCCTCCCAAAGTGTTGGGATTACAGGTGTGGGCCATTGTGCCTTGCCTAAAATTTATTATTACTATTATTTTGAGATGGAGTCTCACTCTGTTGCCCAGGCTGGAGTGCAGTGGCGCGATCTCAGCTCACTGCAACCTCCACACCCGCCAACCCTGGGTTCAAGTGATTCTCCTGCCTCAGCCTCCCCAGTAGCTGGGATTATAGGCGCCTGCCACCGTGCCTGCTAATTTTTATATTTTTAGTAGAGATGGGGTTTCACCATCTTGGCCAGGCTGGTCTTGAACTCCTGACCTTGTGATCCACCTGCCTCGGCCTCCCAAAGTGCTGGGATTACAGGCATGAGCCACCGTGCCCGGCCTTAAAATTTGATTTTTTTTTTTTTAGAGACAAGGTCTCACTGAATTGCCCAGGCAGATCTCAAACTCCTGGGCTCAAGCAATCTGTCCACCTGTGTCTCCCAAAGTGTTGGGATTGCAGACGTGAGCCACTGCGCTTGGCCTGAAAATTTGTTAACTAGCTATTTAAGATTCTGGTAACTGAATTTTGAATTGGGAAATATACTCAGTTTAGAAGTTTTTTGTATGTCTAGATCTTGCCTTTTCTTTTTTGACAAATGCTTGGTTTCAAAAATTACTTTGAGTTTGAGCAATGAGTATATATTATTTTTTTAACAAAAAATTAAACAGCGTTAGAAAATTCTTGTCTAGAAATTCCAAAAGTTAACTAGTGAAGTCTCTGATCTTTCTCTCTGAATCTGTATTATTATATTTCCCTCTATCACACTCTTTAGTGTTGGGTAGTGGCTAATGTTACTTGCCCTAAGCATTTTGTAATCTACAGTCCAGATGTCAGTGAAGGGAAAGATTCAGCTTGAAGGTTGGCCTTTGCTTTTTGTTTTCCAGTAAATTTTGATTCTTAAGTAGGTATTTTTTAGTATCTTGTTATGTAAAGACTTTTATTATCTGAGATGTTTGTTATTCATCTGTTGTCTTTTTTAGAAGATGTTTATTATTGACAGTAGAAACAAAGGAAGGAATTATTTTATTCTTTTTAGTTCCAAGCAATATAACAACATCAGAGAGGTCAGAGCAAATATGGTATTTCATATGCTTTTCAGATAATTGTCAATCAACAGAGTAATGTTTTTCTTTCTTTCCTTCTTTCTTTCTTTTTCTTTCTCTTTCTTTCTTTATGTTTCTTTCTTTCTTTCTTTTTCTTTCCTTTTTTTTTTTTTAACGTAATCTTGCTTTGTTGCCCAGGTTGTAGTGCAGTGGTGTGATCGTAGCTCACTGCTGCCTAGAACTCCTGGCTTCAAGTGATCCTCCTGCCTCGGCCTCCTAAAGTGCTGGGATTGGATTATAGGAGTGAGCCACAGTGCCTAGCTCTCCAAGAGAGTGATTTAACAAGAGTTTAAACTTCCTCAGTAGGAAGCATGATATATGCCAGGGAGAGTAGGAAGGAAGGATGCCAACTATTTTCTACTACCTCCATCCTTCTTTATGGAGAAGTTGGGCTGGTATGTATCTGAATCTATAATCATCGCTATACTTTTGGGCACATCTTTTGTCTAAAAAGTTTGACACGAGAAGAAGAGACAAGTTTGAAACCTTGTCTCTACTAAAAATATAAAAAAATTAGCTGGGCATGGTGGCAAGTGTCTGTATTCTCAGTTATTTCTAAGGCTGAGGTGGGAAGATTACTTTAACCTGAGAGTTGGAGGGCGCAGTGAGCTGTAATTGTGCCACTGCACTCCAGCCTGGGCAACAGAGTGAGACCCTGTCAAAAAAAAAAAGTGTAAATTTTATATATATATATAAATATAAATATATATATATGTATAAATATATATATATATATAAATTACCCTCCAGGCATGGGGTCCTATTCTGAGGAAGGTGGCCCTCTAGAAGATGCTCTCGATGTGAGCTGTCTGGACTTACTGCTGATTGAGTCTACCTGCTGGGAGTGATTGGCATGCCAAGCAGATTTCCTGTGGTCTGTGACTGCGTTTCTAAAGTAAACATAGTGGGAAAGGCTTGCCATTCTCTCTTTCTTTTCAGAACATGCAGTGGATTTCTGAAGTGCCCAAAGGAGGATTTTTTTGGACAAAGCGACAGTATTTAGTTTAATTGTAGAGTTACTGATTTTACGGAGTCATGAAAGAAGGACTAAGCACTGGGAGATTAGAAACATCTCATTGTAATCATCTGTCTAGACCTCTTTTGGGGTGGGATAGGGAGGCTGGAAGGGATGGAGAAAGGGTGTACACAAGGCATTAATGAGAAACGGGTCTAAAAACAGAAAGTCTTTAATAAAATGGCTGACATTAAAATAAGAGCGTTATTCTAGGGTATATCCCAGGTAATTACTAGAGATTGAACAAACTGGATACCTTGATCAAAGTCTTCATTCAGCAGACTTTGCTGTTACGCTTACGAGCAGAGAGAAAGGCTCTCAAGCTTTGTTCCCAAACTGCTCCATGCCTAAGAGGTAAGGCAGACAAGTGGTGGTTATTCTGTGTATTAAGCGTGCTACTATGGGAAAACTGAAGATGGAGGGGATTCTATTCTGGGGCTGGGGGAAGAGATGTAGCCCTTTCCTGTTTTGACCTGAAGGATGTGAGGCTGTGAACCAGGTGCACACTCTCCTGGTGTGGTACTCTGGGGTCTGTTTTGTTGTCTTCCATTTTTGAGAGAGCAGTGTTGGCTGGAGACCTAGCTTGTGACTGTAAGACAATTAGATTGACTTTGGCTATAGTAATGTCATGTTCTCATTTTGTGAAGTGGCCACAGATAAGGGGCAAAAAAGCACTCTTGCTGAGAGAAGGCTGTTGAAACTAACATGTTGTGGAGAGTCTTAGATGTTGATGAAATCACGACTCTTGTATTTTCAAATTTGTACTTGAATTATAAACTGGTCAGTGATTCAGTTTTGGAATTTGCGGGACAGGGGTTAGGAAACTTGTTGCTATTGCATTTGCTTCTGAATAGTGATGGCATTATTAATATTTTAAATTGTAGTTACAAGTTTATTATGTGTATTATTGAACATAGAAGTTTTAAGAAGACATCTAGGGGATCTAGATGTCTTCTTAAAACTTCTATGTTCAATAATACACATAATAATAATGCATCTCTTTTTATTATGAATAAATGTAAATGTATTATAGTTACATGAGAATTTTCTTCATCTTGCTTAAATTATCTAGAAGTAAGACATAGGACTATTAGTGAAATGCATGAAATTTTTCTATTATAAACTATTTTTTGAACAGATAATATATACACATGAATTAAAATTCTAAGTTTCTCTCCTATCTCGTCTGCCATCCATCCAATTTCTTTCCCTGGAGGCACCAATATTATTAATTATGTTCGTGAAAAAAAAAGCACATATAAATTATATACATACACACATATATACATATATACACACGCACACATACCTCCCTCTGTTTTTGTACAGATGGTGTCTGATTATAGACTACTCTTACATTTTGCTTTTTTTAAACTTAATATATCTTGGAAATCATTCTATGTCAGTACATTGAAGACTTTCTCCTTTTTTTAATGAATAGTATGACTGAATAGTATGCTGTTGTTTGGCATACCATGACTTCCTGAGTCCTCTAATGATGAACATTTAGTTTTATCTAATCTTTTGCATTTATAAACAATGCTGCAAAGAATAATTCTATAATATGTTATTTTGCACATATATGAATAAATTAATTCCCAGAAATTGATGTTTTGGGTTAAAGGTTATGTGTCTTAACATTGATATTAATAGATTTTGCCAGATTGTTCACCTTGGAGATTTTAAAGAAATCCAACCTGCAATACAAGATATGTTTTTGTTTGTTTTTTGAGACAAAGCACTATTGCCCAGGCTATAGTGGCACAATCTTGGCTCACTGCGACCTCTGCCTCCCAGGCTCAAACCACTCTCCTACCTCAGCCTCCCAGGTAGCTAGGACTACAGGTGCAGGTGCATACTACCATGCCTGGCTGATTTTGTATTTATTTTATTTTATTTTTTTGAGATGGGGTCTTGCTTTGTTGCCTGGGCTGGAGTGCAGTAGCGTGATCTTGGCTCACTGCAGCCTCCGCCTCCCAGGTTCAAGCAGTTCTCCCACCTCAGCCTCCTGAGTGGCTGGGATTACAGGAGCATGCCACCACACCTGGCTAATTTTTGCATTTTTACTAGGAACAGGGTTTCACCATGTTGGCCAGGCTGGTCTCGAACTCTTGACCTCAGGTGAACCACCCGTCTTGGTCTCCCAAAGTGCTGGGATTACAGGCATGAAACACTGCACCTGGCCTGATTTTTGTGTTTTTTTTGTAGAGATGTGGTCTCACTATGTTGCCCAGGCTGTTCTCGAACTCATGAGCTCAAGCGATCTTCCCACCTTGGCCTCCAAAAGTGCTGGGATTACAGGTGTGAGCCACTGTGCCTGGCCTGAGATATGTATTTTAAAAATACATTTAAATAATTTCAGGGTAGGCGTGATGGCTCATGCTTGTAATGCCAGTACTTTGGGAGGCTGAGGCAGGCAGAACATGAGGTCAAGAGATCAAGACCATCCTGGCCAACATGGTGAAACCCCATCTCTACTAAAAATACAAAAAATAGCGGGGGCGTGGTGGTGCACATCTGTAGTCCCAACTACTTGGGAGGCTGAGGCAGGAAAAATCACGTGAACCCGGGAGGCGGAGGTTGCAGTGAGCTGAGATTGCACCACTGTACTCCAGGCTGGCGACAGAGTGAGACTGTCTTAAAACAGCAACAAAAAAAGTAATTTCAAAATGGCATAGAAACATGTCATGTGTCATTTTCTGAATTAAAACATGACTATAGTTCAGTGATCAAAGTGAATTGAGCACTTTTCTTCTCATTTCTGTTTTTTTTTGAGACGTAGTTTCGCTCTTGTCGTCCAGGCTAGAGTACAATGGCGTGTTCTTAGCTCACTGAAACGTCCGGCTCCTGGGTTCCAGTGATTCTCCTGCCTCAGCCTCTCGAGTAGCTAGGATTACAGGTGTGCACCACCATGCTTAGCTAATTTTTATATTTTTAGTAGAGAGGGTTTCATCATGTTGGCCAGGCTGGTCTTGAACTCCTGACCTCAGGTGTTTCACCCACCTTGGCGTCCCAAAGTGCTGGGATTACAGGCATGAGCCACCGTGCATGGCTAATTTTGTATTTTTAGTAGGGGTTTTGCCATGTTGGCCAGGCTGGTCTCAAAATCCTGACCTCAGGTGATCCACCCACCTTGGCCACCCAAAGTGCTGGGATTATAGGCATGAGCCACCATGCTTGGCCTCTTCTCATTTCTTGTTTCCTTTTCTATTTTGATTTGGCAAGAATTTTTGACTGGATGAGCACGAATAAGCTTTGTGTCCTTGTAGGTGTTATTAATACTGCCTTCTAGAGATGAGTACTAGCTACAGAAGATTTACTGAATAATTGCTTCTTTCTCTCTCTCTCTCTCTCTCTCTCTCTGTGTGTGTGTGTGTGTGTGTGTTTCTTTTGAATATGGTGATCTACAAAACTTTCTGTGTTTTTCAATACATGTAGTGTAATAATCCCAGCACTTTGGGTGGCTGAGGTGGGTAGATCACCCGAGGTCAGGAGTTCGAGACCAGCCTGGCCAACATGGAGAAAACCCATCTCTACTAAAAACACAAAATTAGCTGGGCACGGTGGCTCATGCCTGTAATCCCAGCACTTTGGGAGGCCAAGGTGGGTGGAACACCTGAGGTCAGGAGTTCGAGACCAGCCTGTCCAACGTGTGTGTGTGTTTGTGTGTGTTTCCAATATGGTGAGCTACAAAACTTTCTGTGTTTTTCAATACGTGTAGTAACGGATGATGGTTGTGATATCAGAATTACAATTTGATTTAACTTCAAAAACAACTTTCTGATATTTATTAGATAGAGTAAAATTTAACTAAAAAGAATTTGAATAGAGGCCAGGAGTAGTGGCTAATGCCTGTAATCCCAGCACTTTGGGAGGCTGAGGCGGGTGGATCACTTGAGGTCCGGAGTTCGAGACCAGTCTGGCCAACATGGTGAAACCCTGTCTCTACTAAAAATGCAAAGTTAGGTGGGCATGATAGCGTTCACCTATAATACCAGCTACTCAGGAGGCTGAGGAAGGAGCATCGCTAGAACCTGGGAGGTGAAGGTTGCATAAGCTGAGATTGTGCAGCTGCACTCCAGCCTGGGTGACACTTTGCCCATCCAAAACAAAAAAAAAAAAAAAAAAAAAAAAAAGAAAACACAGTAATAACATTTTGGTGTGTTCTCGTCCATACATTTTCTATGCATGAAGCATATAAATAAATACTTTTTATTTTATAAACAAAAATGGCATCATTTTTGTTGTTTCCTATTGTGTTTTTTTTTTAAAAGACGGGATTTCACCATGTTGGTCAGGCTGGTCTTGAACTCCCAGCCTCAGGTGATCCGCCTGCCTTGGCCTCCAAAGTGCCTGGATTACAGGCGTGAGCCACTACGCCCAGCCTGCTTTTGTTTTTTTCTTTGAGATGGAGTTTTGCTCTTGGTACCCAGGCTGGAGTACAATGGTGCGATCTTAGTTCACTGTAACCTCCGCCTCCCAGGTTCAAGAGATTCTCCTGCCTCAGTCTCCTTAATAGCTGGGATTACAGATGCCTGTCACCACACCCTGCTAATATTTGTATTTTTAGTACAGATGGGGTTTCACCATGTTCGCCAGGCTGGTCTTGAACTCCTGACCTCTGGTGATCCACCCGCCTGGGCCTCCCAAAGTGTTGGGATTATAGACGTCAGCCGCCGTGGCTGGCCTAGTTTGCTTTTCTAGTTGTTTTCTAGCTTGCTTTTTTCACTGAAATGATTGCGGATTTTACAGGCCAGTAAGAACAAATCTTTTATCATCATTCTTGGTAACTACATGGTATGCTATTGTATAAATGTACTGTAATTTATTCCCAATTCCTTGTTCTTTAATGTTTATGTTATTAAAAAAGGATGACCAAAACAAAGAAAAAAGAAGAATTAAGAAAAGGGATGACCAGCTGCATTGAACAACTTTGTATGTACATTTTAGTATACTTTTTTTTTGAGATGTAGTCTTGCTGTGTCAGGAGCCAGCACACTCAACCCATTTTAGCATTCTTGATAAATTATTTCCTTAGATGCATTCTTAGATTTGAACTGGTTGGATCAAGAGATGTTGCCAAATTGTCTTACATATTATTACTTTTTATTCTCATCAGCAGTGTATTATAGTGTTTATTTGATTACATACAACTATATTCTTTCTTTCTTTCTTTTTTTTTTTTTTGAGATGGTGTGTTGTTTGGTCACCCAGGCTGGAGTGCAGAGGTGTGATCTTGACTCACGGTGACCTCTGCCTCCCGGGTTCAAGTGATTCTCGTGCCTCAGCATCAGGAGTAGCTGGGGTTACTGGAGTGTGCCACCATGCCTGGCTAATTTTTGTATTTCTAGTAGAGACAGGGTTACACCATATTGGCCAGGCTGGTCTCGAATTCCTAGCCTCAAGTGATCCACCCGTGTTGGGCTCCCAGAGTGCTGGGATTATAGGTGTGAGCCATCACGCTCAGCCTCAGTTACATTCTTAAGTGACCTTTTTTGAAAATGTAGGACTAGAGTGATGGTTAGGTCTTTTGGTATGTTAGGGAAAACCTTGTTAATGTCGAATAGGAATAATTTCATTTTGGAAAAATACAGAGGCAATCGCAATTCATTTTGGAAACTGAGCTGCTGTATGTAGTACAACTCAGTATATACCAACATTGTTAACGCACAGATCTCTTTTAGCGCTCTTCTTTTGGAATTTTTTTTTGTAAATCTGTAAAAAATAAATACAAAAATTTCATTATAGTAATAGTGTCCTACTATAGCTTATCTGAGAAATACAGCAAATTTTTGTTAGGTGTAAGCTTAGTAAAGTACAGACAAAGTATATGAGCTTGAAATATGATTGAATAGTGGTGGTTAGGGTATGAAATTTCACCGTATTTCATAGCATATGTAATTGTATACATGTATAAAATTGCATATTTTACAGTATATGAAATTGTCGTTTCAGTAGTCTTTGTCATTGCTCAGCTGATGTTCCACATTGTTTTTCCATGACAGGTCACTTAAATTACATTGAAAGGGTTTGAAGTCACATAATAAGATCTAAATTGTCAATGAATAAATGAATATCTGAAGCCCTAATTTTAGTTCTCTTTCTTTAGCAAGCACAGGGTTCCTTATCTTTGAAGGCTGTGTATGACTCTGCATGTTTTCCTCATCCATGAGATTCGTACTGAGGAGTATGAATCTTGCCTAAGCAAGGTAAACGGGCTTGGATGGTGAGAGCAATAAGCAAAGCCTGCATTTTCGTGCTCAGGTACAAGTAAGATGCAGCTTTGCCCAGTGGTGCCCTTATATTTGTTTCACTGTTGTAGCCTTTCCTTTTTTCTTGTTTCCTAAGGAAATAGAAAAGTAGAGTCTTGCAGGAAAGCGTCTTGATATACTGTAGTGGAATAGATTATTTACATGTGTTTTTCTCCGCAGTGAACATGGAGCTCGTCGAGGGCAGTGCCTGCCAGGTTGCCTGGTACATTAGGTACTCAGTGAACTTAGGAAACTAGGACCAAGAGCCTTTCCACATCATGTCTATCTTTCCACTTTTTTCTTCTATTGTTTTCTTTAATTTCTTATTTTGAAATAATTTTAGATTCACAAGAAGTTGCAAAAAAAGTACAGGGAGTTCATGTTTACCCTTCACGTAGTTTCCCCCAATGGTTACGTATGTTAGGTTGTTTCTCCTCTTTTCCTGCTGTGCTGTGTCTTCTTTTCCCTACACTGCACTAGTCTTCCTCTCTTCTTCCTATTTTTAGTCATGCTTTTGACTTGCCACTGGCATCTGTGGGATATACTGAACTCTCTGAACTAAGTGTTGCTATTACTCTCCTAAGGCTGCTTATGGGAATGCATGTGATGGTTCTTTCTCTTCATTTATTCTTTGTGGATCACTTGCTTAGTATACAGTGCTGTGCCAGGTACTGGTTGTTCCTCTGTATTCATGCTTTTTGGCTCTTACTTTGAGAACATTAAATACGGTGCATATATCTTTCCTTTGTAGGTCTTTTCCCTAAGTTATATGTATGTCCAAAGTACTCAGAGATGTGTGTCTGTTGTTGGTGAGAAGAAGGAGCTGCATTTTGGTGAAAATAGCCCTGGATTTCGATTTAGAAAGCAAAGTTCAAATCTTGGTTCTGGCCGGGTGCAGTGGCTCACATCTGTAATCCCAGTGTTTTGGGAGGCCCAAGTGGGAGGATGACTTGAGGCCAGGAGTTCAAGACCAGCATGGACAACATAGCAAGACCCCATCTCTCTAAAACAAAACGAAACAAAACAAAACAAAAAAGGAATCAAAATCCTGGTTCTGTTTCATACTTGCTTTGTGACCCCAGAAGTCACTTTTCTTCTGAATCTTTTCTTGTCTGTAAAATAGGCTTTATAATAACAATCTTGCAGAGGTTTTGTAGGGGATAGAGAAAGTAGCATTTGTATGATCACTTAATACATTGGAAGGTACGGTTTCAAATATGAAGTAGCTACGTTTATTTTATTGATGAAATGAAAGCCAAATTTTAAACTATTGGTGTATTGATTCTTTATAGCTTGACTTCATTATTCAGTAACAGAGAAAGACTTCTCGTTTCTAAATCCTCAGCCTTCTTATACCTTCTGTCTTCACATTAAATACCCAGGAGTTAATACAGTTTTTTTTTAACCTGGGTATAACCTACCTCCCTTGGGAAATCTGGGATGGCCATGTCAGCTGTTGTACTGTATCAAATGACATATCAGATGTTCTCCTCTTTTTTTTTTTTTTTTTTTTTTTTGAGATGGAGTCTCTCTCTGTCTCCAGGCTGGAGTGCAGTGGCATGATCTCAGCTCACTGCCACCTCTGCCTCATGGGTTCAAGTGATTCTTCTCCCTCAGCCTCCCAAGTAGTTGCGACTACAGGCGTGTGCCACCATGTCCAGCTGATTTTCGTATTTTTGGTAGAGACAGGGTTTCACCATGTTGGCCAGGATAGTGTCAATCTCTTTTCTTTTCTTTTTCTTTTTCTTTTTTTTTTGAGATAGAGTCTTGCTCTGTCGCCCAGCTGGCGTGTAGTGGCACGATCTCGGCTCACTGCAACCTCTACCACCTAGGTTTGAGGGATTCCCCTGCCTCAGCCTCCCGAGTAGCTGGGACTCCAGGTGTCCGCCACCACACCCGGCTAGTTTTTTTGTATTTTTAGTAGAGACAGGGTTTCACCATGTTGGCCAGGATGGACTCGATCTCCTGACCTCGTGATCCACCCACCTTGGCCTCCCAAAGTTCTGGGATTACAGGCGTGAGCCACCGCACCCGGCCTATTCTCTTCTCTTCTTATTCACCTGACTCTGGGGATATTTCTGTTTCTGGAATTTCTTAGAAAATCTTTCAAGCAGGCGGCTGGGTGTGGTGGCTCATGCCTGTAATTCCTGCACTTTGGAAGGCCAAAGTGGGCAGATTACCTGAGATCAGGAGTTTTAGACCAGCTGGCCAACATGGTGAAAACCTGTCTATACTAAAAATACAAAAATTAGCGGGGCTTGGTGGCAGGCACCTGTAATCCCAAATACTTGGGAGACTGAGGCAGGACAATCACTTGAACCTGGGAGGTGGAGGTTGAAGTGAGCCAAGATTGTGCCACTTTACTGCAGAGAGAGACTCCCTTCTTGAAAAAATAAAATAAAATCTCTCAAGCTAGCATGTATGCTCCTTTGTGCTTACCTTTTTAGTGGATTTCATTGCAGGAAACCAACTCTTCATGTGTTACTAGAAACATTTTTATTTTTGAAGGGAGACACTTGCTTTTCATTTGTACATACACCTGGAATACTTAGTAAAGAAAGTGGGGGATTAAATCAAAATTTTAAAATTGAAATAATTGACAATTTTTTTTTTCCTTAAACCTGGTCTATATGCAGGCAAAATTTTAAATCATTAAGGGACAGACATTTATAGAACACCCGTTCCAATAATAGCAGGATGAACATTATTCTGAAGTACATATGGAACACTTCAGGATAGACCATATGTTATGCCATAAAACAAACCTCAATTAATTTAAAGGATAGAAATCATAGTATGTTCTCTGACCATAATGGAATGAAATTAGATATCAATAACAGAAGGATATTTGAGAAATTCAAAGATATTTGGAAATTCAGCTACACACACTGAAATCACCAGTGATTCAAAAAGAAAGCCACAGGAAAATTGGAAAATACTCTGAGATAAATGAAGACAAAATATTTTCTATCATGATGATGATGGTTTCACAACAATGTGAATGTACTTTATACCACTGAATTAATTATACGTTTAAAAATAGTTAAAATGGCAAATCTTACGTATGTTTTACCACAATTGAAAACAAAAAACCCTGGGCCAGGCGCAGTGGCTCATGCCTGTAATCCCAGCATTTTGGGAGGCCAAAGTGGGTGGATCACCTGAGGTCAGGAGTTCAAGACCAGCCTGGCCAACATGGCAAAACCCTATGTCTACTAAAAATACAAAAAATTAGCCTGGCATGATGGTGGGTGCCTGTAATCCTAGCTACTTGGGAGGTTGAGGCAGGAGAATAGCTTGGACCCAGGAGGTGGAGGTTGCAGTGAGCCCAGATCACGCCACTGTCCACTGCATTCCAGCCTGGGTGGCAGAGTGAGAATCCATCTGAAAAAACAAAAACAAGAAAAAAGTCCTCTGACACTCATTTTTCAACAATAAATGTTTATTGAGGGCCCATTATGCTTCATGCAAAAAACAAAGCAATCTGTCATAAGTTAAGAAATACAGCAAAAGCAGTTTCCAGAGGGAAATTTATAGCTATAAACGGTTGTATTAAAAAAAGAAGAAAGATATCAAATCCATAACCTAATCTTCCACCTTAAGAAACTAATAAGAGAAGAACATGCTAAATCCAAAGTGAGCAGAAGGAATAAAATAATAAAAACTAGATTGGAAATAAATGAAATAGAGGGAAAAAATGTAGGGAAAACCAATCAAAAAATAGGTTCTTCGTAAACATCAACAAAATTGATAAACCTTGAGCTAGATTAATAAATTAATAAAATGAGGAATGAAAGAAAGGACGTCACTGTTGACCTTACATGGAAAATAGCAAAGATTATAAGGAAATACAGCCAGGTGTGGTGGTGCCCGCCTGTAATCCCAGCACTTTGGGAGGCCGAAGTGGGCAGATCACAAGGTCTGATTGAGACCATCCTGGCCAATATGGTGAAACCCCGTCTCTACTAAAAATACAAATATTAGCCGGGCATGGTGGCGTGCATCTGTAGTCCCAGCTACTCAGGAGGCTGTGGCAGGAAAATCGCTTAAACCCAGGAGGCAGAGAGAGATTGTGCCATTGTACTCCAGCCTGGGCAACAAGAGCGAAACTCTGTCTCAAAAAAAAAAAAAAAAAAAAAAGAGAAATATTAGGATCTATTTTAGGCCAACAAGTTGGATAACATGTGACATGTACGCATTTTTTGAAAGACACTACTGAAATTGACTCCAAAAGAAATAGAGAATCTTTTTTTTGGTTTGTTTGTTTGAGATGGAGTCTTGCTCTGTCGCTCAGGGTAGAGTACAGTGGCCTGATCTTGGCTCACTGCAACCTCCTCCTCCTGGGTTCAAGCGATTCTCTTGCCTTAGCCTCCCAAAGAAATAGAAAATCTGAATAGACTGATAACAAAGAGATTGAATTAACAATCAAAAAGCCCCCCACAAAAAAGCTCAGGCCCAAATGACTTTGTGTTTTGTGATTCTACCAAATATTTAAAGAAGGATTGGCACAATTCTTCACACTTTCAAAATAAAGAAAAGGGATGACTTTCCCATTTATCCTGTGAGGACATTATTAGGCTGATACCAAAACCAGGCAAAGACATGACAAGACAGGAAAAGTACAGAACAGTATCCTTTATGGATATAGGTGTAAAATTCCTCAGCAAAATACTTGCAAACTGAATATAGCAACATATCAGAAGAATTCTATACTGTGACTGAGTGGGAATTGTCTCAGGCATATAAAGTTGGCTTAATGTCTGTAAATTTTTTTTTTATTCTTTAAAAAAATTTTTTTTTATTTTTATTTTTTTTAAAGAAAAAGAGAAAAGAAGAAAGAAAGAGTGAAAGAAAGAAAGAAAAAAGAATGAAAGAGAAAGAAAGAGGAAGAGAAAGAGGGAGAGAGAACGGGATTCTTGTTCTATTGCGCAGGCTAGAATGCAGTCTAAAAATGGGTATTAAAAACCTCTTTTATGCCAATAATTGTGCTTAACAATGGAGACAGGAAGGAAT
>CAUYLG010054809.1:0-17059 GCA_963573385.1 Cacajao melanocephalus
TGTTTACAATAGCAAAGACCTGGAACCAACCCAAATGCCCATCGATGATAGACTGGAAAGGGAAAATGTGGCACATATACACCATGGAATACTATGCAGCCATAAGAAACAATGAGTTCGTGTCCTTTGTAGGGACATGGATGAACCTGGAAACTATCATTCTCAGCAAACTGACGCAAGAACAGAAAATCAAACACCACATGTTCTCACTCATAGGTGGGTGCTGAACAATGAGAACACATGGACACAGGGAGGGGAGCATCACACACTCGATTTTGTCGGGGGGAAATAGGGGAGGGACAGCAGGGGGTGGGGAGTTGGGGAGAGATAGCATGGGGAGAAAAGCCAGATATAGGTGATGGGGAGGAAGGCAGCAAATCACACTGCCATGTGTGTACCTCTGCAACAATCTTGCATGTTCTTCACATGTACCCCAAAACCTAAAATGCAATAAAAAAAAAAAAAGCCTGTTCTTTGCAATAGAGACTTAAGGAAAGTCAGTGTACAGTAACTGCTCCCATGAGAGGATTGCCACAGCTGCATGTCCCATGGGGGCAACCAGTGCCACTGGAGAGAAGTAGAAGGGGAAGCCTGGGGCTGGCCAGATTCCGATGTCCTCTTCTTCTCAGGCACCACTGCTCTCCTGGCTGGAGTCCTCTAGACAGAGGCAGCTATTCCAGAGCTGCCAGGCTCCATTTGTGCCCCATAATCGGTACTGATTCTGTCAGTAAATTTGTCTATTGCTTGAAGCTTCTATTAAAGAGATGTTAAATGCCTCCCAGGCGACTGGACTGCAAGGTTTCCAGTCTCCCAGGGGCTGTGTATGTCTGTGTGTCTGTGGTGGGCAAGCTATGTGAAGTAAGACCTATCCATTTTGACACCCTCAGTTGCCTGGGTTCTGTCCTCCTAAATGTTCTAAATCACAGGAGAAATTGCCCTGACCGAACCTCCTGCTGACAGACAGTGTCTTTTGTTACAGACAGAGGTGTTGATCCTTCTCTAATCAACAGCTTAATTAGGTTTGCCAAGATGAAAGAGTCATTTTTACTTTGGGAGCTAATATTTATAGACAACCTTCTCCCCAGCCCCTGCACTGGAGGTGTTAACAACTTGAGGGCTAAATCAAATAAAAATTATAAAACTCATTTCTTCACTCTACGAAAACCACTGGCAAACTCAGAACTCTATAGACTGAAGCCGCCCCCATCAAGCGGCTTCATTCACAGCCATAGAGCCCAGCACGGATTTGGGCACACGGTGGGCACTCAGGAAGCATTTGTTGAATCTTGAGAGTGGAGAGTCAGTTTGATGGCTTCCTACTCTAGTAGAAATTACTATGGCATTGTGGTTAAGAGCTTGGCTTGAGAATTAGGCAGGCCTGGAATTAAATGCTAGCAGCCTCACCACTCTGCTGTATGACCTTGGGAAAGTTGTTTAACATCTCTAAGCCTCAGTTTCCATGGCTGCAAAATGGGACAATAATAATACCTCTAATTAGGGCTGTTGCCCTTAAAGCCTGTATGTAGCACAGTCTTTGGCACAGAGAAGTTTCTTTAGTATTGGCTACTTGGAGCAGAGGTGGCAGTAGTAGGGGTGGAAGTGACAAGTAAACCTCAGAGCCTCTATCTCTATATGAAGGTCTTTGGGCAGCTTTTAAGTTATCTTGTTTTATAGACTGCTCAGTCCTGTTAAGAATGGAATAGGCTTCCTCATTTGGGAAAGGAAAATTAAAACCACAAGTAGATACGACCTCATACCCGACAGGCCAGCTATAAAGAAAACTGGAAAATAACAATGTTGGAGAGGATGTTGAGAAACTGGAACCCTCATACATTGATGACGGGTACAATCAATGATGCAGCCAGTTGTGGAAAATGATCTGGTGGTTCCTTAAAAAACTAAACATAGAATTACCATATATCCTGCAATTCCACTCCTAAGTATATGTCTTAGTTTGTTCAGGCTGCTATAATAAAAATAGCTTAGAATGGGTAATGGGTAATTTATAAACAGTAGACATTTATTGCTCATAGTTCTAGAGGCCGGGAAGTCCAAGCTTAAAGTACCAGCAGATTCAGTATCTGATGAGGGCAATTTCTCATAGATGGATCCTTCTATGTGTCCTTACATGGCAGAAGGAGCAAGGGAGCTCCCTCAAGCCTCTTTTATAAGGGCAATAATTCCATTCATGGTTGTGGACCCCTTATAACCTAATTGTTCCCTAAAGGCTCTACTTCCTAATACCACCACAGTGGGGATCAGTTTTCAATATGATTTTTGAGGGACACAAACATTCGGACCACAACAGTACATGCCCCAAAGAATCAAAAATAGAGACTCAAACAGATTCTTGTTCACCCATGTTCATAGCAGCATTATTCACAATAGTCAAAAAGTAAAAACAACCCAAATGTCTGTCAGCTGGTGAACAGAAAAACAAAATGAAGTATATTTACATAATGGAATATTATTCAGTCATGAAAAGGAATGCAATTCTAATACATGCTGTAACATGGATGAACCTTAAAAACATTATGCTACATAAAGGAGTCCAGACACAAAAGACCATGTGCTGTATGATTCCATTTGTAGGAAATGTCTGGAACAAGTCTATAGAGACAGCAAGTAAATTAGTGCTATGGCTGCCCACCCCTCCTAAAGCTGGGGAGATAAAGGAGTATGGCCTTGGGATGGGGATGGGGTGGGGAGGTCAGGTGAATGCTTGCTGCTGGCTTGCTTGATAATGGGTGAGGGGTTTCTTTTGGGGGTGATGGAAATGGAATTAGATAGTGGTGGTGGTTACATATCATAGTTAATATACTAAAAACCACCAAATTTTACACTTCGAATTTTACACTATGTGAATTATACCTCAATTTAAAAAAAAAAATAAAAAAGAATGCATTGGGCTCCCAGTGGTTGACGCTCAGCATTCACTCCCATGGCACCCCGGGCCCACCCCTGCAGGCAGCCTTCTTCATCAACGTGCTGTCTGGGACCAGAACCAACAAGTATCATCACAGCCCGTACAGTATAAAACCTTTTCTAACACTTGACAATTTGCAAATCAGCTTCCGATTTGATCCTGACAACAGCCATGAAGGCAGGCATTACGATCACTGTTCTATACATGTGGAAACTAAAATCCAGAAATATGAAGTAACTGGGTGAAGATCACCCAGCTAACAAGTGAGAGCTGGAACTGGAACGCAAGCCTTCAGTCCCCAGCACTCTCCATTTTCCCCACTGATGATACATGATTTGTTCAACAGTGCCTTCAAATCATCACAACAGTGAGCCACTTCCGAACACAGGCCTGAGTTATCTCTGATTTTAGCCCTCAGCCTCATCTACAAGGGCAGCATTCTTGACCCTGTGAGTTGTGGGCCCCCAGAGCACATGTCCCACAGGAAAGAGAGAAAGCTTCACACTCAGCACCTGCAAAACAGGTGAATTCCTATTTCATCCAGGCAAGGAGTTGGCCTGCAGCACAAGTCAGTATATCCAGCTGCCAGGTACCCCCTCTGTATGTCCTGCTCATTTTGACCGTGACTGAACACCTCAAGCAAGGAGCAGTAAAGAAGTCCCCATTTTTACTCATTTCTCGCGCCTTCCACAGTCCTGCTATTTGGAAGAAGGCTTCTTGTGAAGTTCAGAGGCATTTACGTATCAAGATGAATCGGGTATTGGGGGCACCTAACCAGCTGGGTCAAGAAGAAAAGGCCAGGCTGGGTGTGGTGGCTCACGCTGTAATCCCAGCAGTTTGGGAGTCCGAGGAGGGTGGGTTACTTGAAGTCAAGAGTTCGAGACCAGCCTGACCAACATGGAGAAACCCTGTCTCTACTAAAAATACAAAATTAGCCGGGTGTGGTGGTGTGTGCCTTAAACCCAACTACTTGGGAGGCTGAGGCAGGAGAATCACTTGAACCTGAGAGGCAGAGGTTGCGGTGAGCCAAGATCACGCCATTGCACTCCAGCCTGAGCAACAAGAGCAAAACTCCGTCTCAAAAAAAAAAAAAAGGGAAAAGGCAGATGCAAAGAAGCTGAGAAGAGTGAGGAGGGCTTTCCATTCCAGATGTTAGAGGAGTGAAAGGGAGGCAGAGGAGACCCAAGGAGTAGAGTGGAGAATATGCAGCGTGTGGAGGGAACCATGAGGAGCCCAGCCTTCCTGGAGCAAGAAGGCCAGAGATGAGGCTGCAAGAGCAGGCAGGAGCCAGATTTCAAAGGCGATGGACAGGAGGCTAAGGAGGGAGGCCCTCTCTAGCAGGCAGTGAGAAGCCACTGGAACTTCTTGAGTAGGAAACTAATATGAGAGTTCATATTAGTCTCCAAGATATAAGTTGTCCATGTAGAAAAGCCATTAAAAAGAAAAAACACCGCTTATTTATGGGCCTTAGATGTAGTTTCTGTGGGTGGCTGAGAAAGACTTTAATGACCAACCAAGTTGGTGGTTGCCTCATGTGGAATGGAACCGGGGAAGTGTTTATAGAAGTAAATATCAAAATTTTTAACTATGAGATGATGGGGAAAGGTCCTAAAATCCCAATGCTTTCTTCTTCATTTGACTCCCCATGACTTCATTGAAATAGAAGCTGACCCCCTTCAGAACTGGTCAGATTCAACGTATGCAAAGATAATGACCTTGCCTTCTTAAGGCTGAAAATGACCTTAAAGTCACTGATGCCTCTATGGGAAGCCTAGATTCTGAAGTAACATCCTTGCCAAACTGTTGTCCAGCCTTTCTTTGTCACTGTCTACTGGGGTCACCCTCTCTATCTTTAGACATGTCTAACTTTTAGAAACTATTTCCTTAGATAAAGTCAAAACCTGACTTCCTGTGACCTCCATTCATTGGCCTCATTCCACCCCTTAGGGCTGCTCAGAAACGCATTTGCTCATTCTTGCCCATGATGGCTCTCCAATATTTTAAGCCTGCTCTTGCCTCCTCCATGCCTACTCAGTGAGTCTTCTCTTCTTTGTATTTCTTACATGACACTGATTTGAAGCTCTAAACTATCCTTCTCATTTTGCTCCTTTCTCTTTTCTTACAATTTACTGTTTAGAGAAGGAAAAGTTCATATTGTGCATTTCCTCAGACACTTCTGAACCTTCCCTCCATAGGTTAGCATAGCATAGGAAAATTCAGTAAAGGCATAGTTTTATCTCCTCCTCACCTCCCAAGTGTTCCATCTCATTGCATGGTCATACCTGGATGACAGCAGGGATGGGGATCTGGACCTAGATGCATCAGCTGGGATATAGCTGCTTCTGAGGGGATGTCAAGTGTAACAGCAGAATGTGACATGAGTTAGCCCATGGGCATGAGTTAAGCCAGCAGTAACAAGGATGCTGGCACAGAAAATTGAGATCTGGGTCTGGATGAGGGACTTTTCTTGGCCAGGTTGCATACCAGTTCTGACTAGTTGGCAGTCAGTCCTGGGGCCCAAAGCTGAACAAGATTCTGGTTCTACCTGCTCTTGCAGCCTTATCTCTGCCCTTTCTGCTCCAGGAAGGTTGGGTTCCTCATGGTTCCCACCACACACTCTGTATATTCTCTATTCCTTGGCTTTCCTCTGCCTTCTTTTCTCCCAGTCTTCATCTCAACATCTATATGGTTGGATGCCCCCAACACCTGATTCACCTAAGACTCAAGGAATCTAAGACAAGATTCTAAGACTGATTCCAGAAAAGACTTTTATGACTGATTACCAATGTCACCCCAGGCATAGGAGGGAAGAGTAATGGCTTGAATAGTTGACTATTTCCAAACCAGCAGCAAGGTGTGTCTGTGGAACTGGGGCCAGGGTTAGAACAGGAAAACATCAAATGGTACTTGAAGTTATTGAGTCCTGATGTGGGACCAGAGTTGCATCAATTCCTCCTGCCGGAGGACAGGGCTCACCCATATAGAAGTGTATACCAAAATTTTTAACTATGAGATGTTGGGGAAAGATCCTAATATCCCAACGCTCTCTTCTTCATTTGATTCCCTGGTACTTCATTGAAATAGAAGCTGACCTCCTTCAGAAGTGGTCAGATTCAACAGATGCAAAGATAATGGCCTTGTCCTTTTTTTCCAGGTATATACGTCTATACGGGGCAGATGGCAACATACTGAACCTGTAGGGGGTAAGGAGGGAGAGACTGCCAAGGCTGGAAGACCAGGCAGGACTCAACAGCCACAGTCTTCAGGCCACAATGAGCTTCTGGCCATTTATAATTCCTCCAAATCACAGTGATGCTTGACTTTCCTCAGTTTAAGTGCCAAAGCTATGCAGTCGGGAAGGATTCTGCAGAAGCAATTGTTGCAGTGAACAAAAAGAGAATTCCAGCTGTTTCAGGTCAAAAAAAAAAAATCATAAAAACCAGGGGCAGGGAAGGGAGATGAAATGAGGATGGAAATGGTAATAAAGAGATTCACTTCCATGATAAGTAACTGACAAAATATTTGAAATTTCTTTATTTATATTTAAAAGCCTTATATCCCTACCTGGAAGGTTATACTGCATGGGAAACCTGTGATAGAAACTGGCCTGGTTTTCTTTGAATGACTTTATTGTAAAAACCTGCATTCTTAATGAGGCAAGGGAAGGCGGGAGGATGGGCACAGCGAGGAGGAGGGCAGAGCATCCTGAGGTGTTAGGAGCCTGTAAAGACATTTGAGTAGGATTTTATGCAAATCTAATCAGTTCCCAAATCAAATCACAATTATTTAACCCATTATCACTAGTCCAGAGTAATGCCAGGCATATTATTCTTAGCAAGCCCTTGCCCTGTCAAGACCAGGAAAAAATACGAGTGTTTACTTTTATTATTATGCATCCTGTTATGAACACCACAGTTGCTAAGTGCATGCAGCACCTTTAACTAAAGAAACTAATTGGAAGCCACTTTCAATATCTCTTGTTTTTTAATTTAATGTCCTCAGAGAGATATAATTGGGCTGGAGGGAAGAATTTTCACTGAAGTCATGAATTTGCTATATAAATACAAACAAGAAAGACAGCTAATACAGTAAGGGAATATGGGATTAATTTTGAAATTGTCTGATTAGTGGATTGCTACCCATCAATAATTGCCTTATATTTTCCCAAGGCCCTCTCTTTATTGGAGTCTGGCACTGCATCTGCCCACAGTCTGTCAATCAGCCTGTGCAGCTGGGAGGGTCTGGGGAGACCACAATTGGAAGCCTGCTGGGGCACCTTGTTAGACAAAGCAATATATCCCAGACGTGAAAACACTCCCATCTCAACTCGACTGCTAACATCTTTACACTCAGTCCTCCTGCCTTGGAGCAGGACCTCAGTGTGACCAAGTCTGATTTTTAAAAAGGAGAAGAAAAAGTCACAATTGCCTGTTTACATGTATTTTACAGGCCTGGCCTCTGCCGGAATTGGAGATCAGAAACACCTTCCCCCTTGCAATCACTAAGTTGCCTAGTAACGTCCTTGAGAAGAGCTCTGCAACAGCTGGAATTTTTAAAGCAACATCAGCGTCATGGGGGACACCTAAACACGCTTCAGACATTTAAAAATTAAGAAATATGATCAGAAGGGCTATGAGCAAGTGCACAGATGGTGGGTTTCTAACTTAATTAATGCCTAAGATCTGGAATGTTCCTTAAGCTCCAAGAACATTTCCCATCTTTCCTCTCCAGGCCTGATGCTCCTGGGTCCTTAAAGACTTCATCACAGAGAGAAGAGTCTGTTGACTGAACTCACCATACACCTTTTCAAACTACATGCACACGTGCATATGCGCACGAGCACACACACACACACACACACACACACACAGTTGCAGCCCTGCTAATGATATGTTTATGCCATGTCCATTTCCAGAAATATTTATGTCTCCCTATCTTGCCAGCAATCAGTTGAAATACACAAAAATGGATTTGCATGTAAAGATGCTTCATTTAGAAGACCCAAAATATGGTGATAATGGAACCAAGATGGCTCAGAGCACGCTTTTTTTGTTTTCTTATCTTCTACTGTTTTCCTTTTCTGTTTGGTAAACTGAGCATTTGTTTTAAATTGAGATTTTGTTCTTGTGAGGTAGGAAATAAAATGATCTGGAGCCATGGCCCTAAACATAAGTTTATTAGTGTCAACCAAAAAGTGACTGAGGCAGACATCAATTGATTTAGAGGCTTATTTGGCCAAGGTTGAGGACACTCCCAAGAAAGAGACACACAGGTCACAGTAGGATCTCTCTCCTGTGCTTTTTCCAAATAGGGTTTTGAGGACTTCAATATTTAAAGAGGAGAGAGGGAGAAGGAAGAGGAGGAGGAAAGGGGAAAAAAGGGGAGAGGGCAGGCAATGAGGCAAGTGGTCACATTCTTGTGAGGCTCTGATCAGCACTCAGTGAAGCTACATTTTATACGTGAGAAGAACGGAGTGGTGGGGAAGTCAATTATGCATTCCTATCTTGCTCAGTACATCTACATTTTACATGAGATAAAGTAAACATGTAAAGCTACAGCTGTTTAGGAAGAGAAGGAAAGTAGCTTTTTGCATGACTCAGTTTGCAAGCTGAACTTTCCCTTTGGCATAGTGAGTTAGGAGTTCTGAGATTTTATTTTCCCTTCACACTACTTATTGAAAGGCAATTTCCTTCCCTCGTCACAGGGACAGAGGTCTAAAGGACAGAGCTGGCTGCGATCCAGGCTTGCATGATAAGAAAGCCAGCCCTGGTACACCAAACGGCTCATGTCCACGTTCACCACAGAAACCTTAGGAATCATCCGTCCCTTCCTTCTACTTTCCATTTGGTTTCCAGCCTTGAAGTTGGTCATACCTTCCTCCAGTGTGTCTTCCTCCTGAGTGACTAACGAGAGCAGGTGCTGGTGCTGGCAGCACTAAAATCACCCCAAGTAGACAGCTCAGTGCCCTGGGGCAAACACCACTGTGGCCTTGCCAATTAGCCAGGGGCCAGTCTGAAATGGTACATCTCCTGTTGGGAGACAACGCGAATACTTATGTCACAGAGTTGTTGTGAAGCTTAAGAGATAGAAGGCAGATGGGAACACATTTTCAGCTCTACTCTATAGCGTTCTGTCAAAGTAAGGTGATATTTTGTTATTATGAATTCTTTTCATGTCTGGTCATAAGAGCGGTATCAAGGCAACCACCTTGGCTGCTTGCTTTGCTTTGGGTGAGTGGGCAGCCACCAGCTTAGGTCACAGGTACATGGGACTTGTATTCACAACAGTGACCTTCCCAGGTGCTGGGCTTGCCCCAGGATGGAGGAGTCTTCCTTGCCTCTGTCTCTTTTCCAATATGCTACCCCTCTAAGGCCTGCCAGACAGACATTGGGCCACTTCTCACTCTGGCTTGAAGGAAATAAAAATTTATTTTCCTTATGAGTTCAAACCTCTAGAAGGTCAAAGCAGTGGCAGGCAAAGTCCTTCTCTCCATGTCCCAAGTTGGTTTCTGGGACCTCTGTAGCATGTACCTGCTATCCCTGCAAGATATCCTCATTGTTTTTCACAGGCTGATCTCATCACCCCAAGTGGGGCTAAATCTTCTACTTGTTCACATTCTGTCCTCACTTGCAATGCTTCTCTTCTTCCTCTGGGGCCCAAGCCTGCCCTTCTTTAAAGCCAACCTTGACCTCATGGCTTCTAACTACATCTCCTTCCACCTTCTCCAACCACACAAGATTCGTCTCCCCCTCCCTGAATCTTGCAGCATTCATGGTTGGTAAAGGTCACTGGACAATGATGACCCTCTATGGGCTTGTTCCTTTCCCATTTGTTGAAAATTCCCTATTTGCCAAGCACTAGGCCAGGGCAGATCCAAACAAGAATATGTAGTTATGTTATTCCTCATTTTATGCTAGCAAGTTTTAATTGCCTGGCTTGATTCTAAGCTCCTGGAGAAGCCATATCTTATACTATATTTTACAAGGTTCATAGTATCTATCAATAAATATTCAGTGAATGACTCAGTGAACACCAGTGTTTGGAGACATCCAAGGAGTGAAGGTAAACCACAGAGACAACTATCTTGCAAATCAAAATGTTGGTTCCTCAGTCAGAACAGCAATGTCCCTTGCCTCCTAGATGGCCTGCCCCATATTATAAAACACATAGCACTGGGGAAAATCAAAGTGTCACAAAATAGTCTTGTCTTCTCTCACAAAATAATCAACTCTGTGGTTCAGGTATACAATGGAAAGACAGTACCGGAGCTGAAGCCATCAGTTTGTGGGTTATAGATTCAGATGTGGGCACCCTGCTTGTGAAGAGGACCCAGGGCTTCTGACTAGAGCACAAGAAGGACACCAGGACCTGGGCCTTAAGCCACCAAGATACAATACTTGCTCCTGGATGGGGAGGCCAGGAAACCAGGTGGAGATTCCCATAAAACCACAAGACCAAGAGGGGTGAGCCTTCCCTTCCAGGTGTGAGTCCTTGAGCCACATGGCTCTCCAATACTTACAAACCTGAAAGCCTGTCCTCTTCTCCATCTCCCTGAGTGATTCTGTTCAGTCCCATGGCCCTCATGTGATCAACGATGATGCCTATATTTACAGCTCCAGGCTCAGACTCTTCCTGGGCTCCAGATACTTGGATGTCTGATAAGTATCCCGAAGTTAACATATCCAAAACACACCTCCTGATTCCTATCCCAAAACAGCCCCCTCTCTACCTTTCCCTTTTCAGGAAATAGCATTGCTGTTCAGCCACTCAGGCTAAAATCCTAGGAGTCATTTTTGAGTTCTCACTTTTCCCTCACACCCCACATGCAATCCTTCAGCAAGTTCTGTTGGCACCACCTTCAAAAGATATGCTGAATTTGATGGCTTCTCATCACCTCGACCACTACGGCACTGTGCGAAGCCAGCCAACCCCACCTGCCTGGGCTGCTGCCGTTCCATGGGTCTCCCTGCTTCCTTCTTTCTCCCCACTAGTCAGTTCTCCACACAGCAGTCATAGCGACGTTTGAAAACCATAAATCAAACCATGTCAGTCCACTATTCAAAATCCTCTTGTGGCTTTACCATATGCCTGGTGTAAGATCCAAAATCTCTCCTGTGGTCAACAATGCCCCACCCAAGGTGGCCTCATTTCCTGCCATGCCTTCCTTGCGCATTGGGCTCTGGTCACACTGGCCTTCTTGCTCTTTCTGGAACCCTGTCTCTTGCCTCTGGCCCTTTCTACCTCCTCAGTGTTCTTCTCCTGGCTCTTTGCATAGTTCCAACCTTGTTTCACTCTCACATTCACCCAAATACCTTCCAAAGAGGATCTAGCCCATCTACTTTCCCTTCCCCATGTTCTCATCACTCTTTATCCCCTTTCCTTGTTCATTTTTCTTCATCGTCACTAACTGAAACTATCTATTTTGCTGTTGTTGCTGACATCTCCACCATAACAAACCCATGAGGGTAGAAATTTTGTCTTTTTTGTTCTGTTATATCCTTAGGGCCTGAATCGTGTTTGGCACATAAGAGGCACTCAATGAATATCTGCTGAGTGAGTAAATTAGTGAATGGATAAATAACCTCTAAACTTAATGCAATATTACTATACTCATGATCGTGTACACAGTAACTCTCATGGGGTAATTTTTAAAAATAAAAGCCCTAGATTTGTGGGAAGGCCTTTCCTTGTGGGGGAAAAAATGATCCCGAAAATGAAAGGAAGACACTAGAGTTGCTGACAGGACAGGGCAGATGATAAAAGAGAATGACTAGCTCCCTTAATAAAGCAAAACTCAGGTTTTACAAGGTTGAGAAAGTATGGCTGGGCCTCTCCTCCTCCACCTCATTCTTGTCCCAAAGTTCCCCTGACCCTGCCCCAAGACCTCTGAACCATTAACACTTGCACCCTAGCTCCAATTTCTTGCAGCAGAGCTGAGACCACACTGGATCATTTCAACAAGCCTTCACCAAAGGTTCAGGGAAACTGAAGGAAAGGCTTGGTATACACCGAGCCCGGTGCTGTGAGACGGCACAGGAGGGGAGGAGGAAAGAACACTGGCAATGTCCTTTCCTGAGGGCCAGGCTCACGCACATTGCAGGACAGCCACTTTGGAAAAGGCGATGTAAGGTTTGGGAGGTAGAAGGAGGCCTTCGAAATGGAGATGGGAAACTGCTTATATTTTCACGTTTTCGTGTGTGTCTTCCTCGCCACTCATGAGAGTTGAAAACTCAAATCCTAGTTTTTACAAGTAAACACTGTGCTTGGAGGCAGGAGTGGCAACGGGTCTGCATGCCACAAAGCTAGTGCTTTTTGATCACCTTGGATCCCCATTCCACCAGGACCCATGGAACCAAGAGCCACTTCTCCAACTGGGGCCTGAGGAACACTGGAGGAGTCCACGTACAGTCTAAGTCTATGGTTTTAAAAAGTCTACAAACATGTGTGCTGGCTTGTTTTAAAATAACTGGTGTCACCCCTAATTCCCCATGATTCTCACACCAAAATGGGAGTGGGGGAGCCTGCAGGGGAAGGAAAGCTCTGAAGCAAAGCTGCTCCCTAACCATAAGGCCAAAACCTGGCTAGAAACATGACTGATGATGTGATAAGAGGGTGCCCGAACCATACGGAATGCGAAACAGGAATTCCAAGGTAACTGGCTGCATCTTAGAAACACAGTTTCCATTTACCTACTTGGAACAGAACAATCTGTAGCATAAAAAGAGAGTAAAATTTGGCAGGGCTCACTGTGAGCTGGTAAGGAGGCATGAATGGAGATAATTCCTAAAAGAGATCCTAACTTAATCAATCACTTGAAGCAGGAGGCAAAAGCTGCTTTCGGAAATAGATCAAAAGGGTTGGATTGGCCCAGGCGTGCACACACCGTATCAATCTCTGGCCCAACCATGCGAGGCTCCAGGCATCACCTCACAAGCGTGCACCGAGCAGCCTGGTTTTATTTGTAAACGCACAGGAACCACCTGAAACCCAATCCCAGGGTAAGGCTGATGGGGCAGGGGCCATGTGGAGTAGGAGTCAGGACCAAATGGAAATTCCCTTGGATTTATTTTCCTCCTGATTTCATGCCGGTGGAACACACACTAAATTCATCCCCAAACTGACAAATTAGTGGGGCCTCATCTTGCAAGAGATGGAAAAGGGCCTGAAGACAAGAAAGGCCAGGGCTGGCTGGTGCCAAGGACAGAAGACTTGCCTCCCTGGCCTGTTCCTGCACGAACTCAACTCCCAGGAACTGAGGCCACTCCTGTCTCTCATCTCCATGCTCAAGGCTTTGGGCCCAGTATCCAGCCTTAGCTCACCTAACCCTCTGCACATGTTAGCAACTATATTAGTAGCTTCTTTATTTACACAGAATACATTCATTATATATATTGTGGTCCATCTTGCTCTTCTCATTTTACATCTTTTCTCACTTTACAGTACAACTTGGAAATATTTCCATATTAACTTTGGTCCTATGAAAGAAGTTTAAGCACTTTAAATCAGCAATGAATATCTGGAATTATTTTTCTCCTATGCATTCAGAATGGCACTAGTCATGAACAATCCTCAGGAGAATTAAGAAGAGACTTTCTGTTTTCTGGGGTTTTTGAGGACATGGGTTAAGAAAGGCTGATGGAATATGGTGAACTATAGTTTAACCAGTCCTGTATTGATGGACATTTAAGTTGTTCCTTCACCCCTCTTATTTTTCTATTACAAGCAATGGTGCAATGAATATCCTTGTAATGTAACTTGGAGAAGTTTGGTGAATATCTCTGTAGAGTCAATTCTTAGTGCTAGAAATGCTCCATAGCTAGATTTTTAAGCTCCTTCAGGACAGGAAAATATTTTAATAATCTTTCTTGCTCCCTCACCTAGCACAACAATACATAATAGGTACTCAGTAAATACTGACATGGATTAATGAAAAAGATACAATCCATACCCTGAAATTATAGCGCCTGAAGGTAATTTTATACAGTATTTGTAATAAATGTGTGCATTTTAAACAAAGTTTGTGTATATTGGACCATCAAAAAGCACAAGTGTCACTCTGTCGGTCACCCATGTGGACACTCTGTGTATAAGGGATATATGAAGCATAAATGAATTTTATCTTTAGACTTGAGCCTCATCACCAAGTATCTCATTATGTACATGCAAATATTCCAAAACAAACAAACAAAAAACCAGAAATCAGAAACACTTCTGGTCTGAAGAATTTTGGTTAAAGGATACTCAACCTATACTACAAAACTGAAAGCAGTTCTCCCACTTGAGATAACTACTTTCCATTATTTTGGCAATTTCTTTTGACATTTATCTCAATATTTTAATTTGCATCATTCTTTTTTTTTACTCTGTGTTTTTAAACAAATCTTTATGCTTTTTTTTAAGTCGAAAGATTTGTGAGTATGTAAAACTTTCCTTACATAAATTATTTTAAAGTAATTTGATTTTTGTATAGGAAAATAGCTAAGTTTGGTTTTTCTTTAATCTTTAAATATTTGTTCAGTCCATTATTTCTGCTGCCTTCTTTGAAGACCCTACATTGAACCCCCTGATTTGTCTTCCATAACTATCATTTCTCTTACAAGCCTTTGTACTCATTCATTTGCTTTCACTTCATTTCATTATTTTTCTCATTTCTATTCTCTATGCTATTAGTCTTAAATGAAGAATGCATACCCGTGCACAAAGACTTTCCTAAGGGGATATAAGCATAGATAGTTTTAAGAGTATCCACTTCCTCATTCTCAATTTACTTACGTATTCTTTCCAAAAGTCAATCTGCCAGGAAATATATCTTAAGTGGAGATGTTTTATGGATTTTTTCCCCCCATCTCCTCTTCCCAAGTCCCTCACCGTGATCCCTCATGTTGGTGAAGTCTCTTTTAATCAAGGCACCATAAACTCTCAGTAGGTCTTCATATCTTTCCTTCTTTCATATCTATTTATAGTAAGTTTGAAGGAAGACATTAGAAACTGAGAATCTTGCCTGTGTTGGCATGTTCTGAATTCATTGTAACGTGGGGCTACAAAAGAGACGGCAAATTTTGTTTCTTAATTTCACCTCTTCCAATCCTTAACTACTGTTAAAAAGAGCACTGTTCTTAAGACAGAGACTTGTGAGGGCCTGCAGGGGACAAATTGATGACAAGCCCTGGCTCTTATCTACCTTTTCTACATATCCATTAGTCTAAAATTTTGAGTATTAATATTTATTTTTAAATGATATAGCTACCACAACTTGTTCTTTCTGAGTGTCCACCATTCTTGGTGATAGAGCTTAGAGATACTCTCATTCACCCATGCCCTGGTCCCTTCAAGGGCATAACTGCATGACTTTGAGGAGGAGGAAGTGAACAGTTCCACACTCATTTCCAGTGCTCTAGCAGATTAGTGTCACATCTGGAAATGGAACATATACCTAAGTTAGGGGTTTGTATTTCCTTGAACATTTATTCAGACTGCTATGAGAAACATTTCATTAACTTTTGCCAGTAGATGATGCTATAAACTCCTGTTGACTTTTTATTTAAGCATACATCTCCTTCTAGCTGCTACTAGTCAACCACTTGCTCCTCAATTACTCTTTTTTGCCATGCAGTTATTAGATTTATATCAGGAATATGCTATGGATACCACTGTAAATAATGTACATAGCAACATTTATTAATAAAGTTTTTATAAGGCCTACACTTAACTAATGGCCCAATACTTTCCTTTTGCTGTTTCTTTCCATAAAGTAGTTTAAATTGCATTCTTAAAAGTAGAGCATCTATCTCTACCCATGTAGGATAAAATGTTCCCCAAACACATTACAGGAACATAATATCCTGAACTTTACCAGTGCAACTTTATTTAATTAGAGATAATTCCTTCCTTTCAGATGTTGATTGTGCTTCTCTAGTCATATCAAACACATCATTATAAACACACTCCTTTTCAACCATTAAGTAAATGACTAACTTATCTTTGTATAACAACTGTCAAAGATACAACTCTGTTCATCTGTCTTGCCTTTTTAAGACATTTTGAGATGTCCCAGAACTCAAATTCAGCAAAATTATACTTTGTTCACAAAAGATGGACAATTTCTAATGTTTTACAGTGAAACTGTGAACTCAATTTTTAATTTTATGCTGTTCTTTTTAAAAATCCATGTTTAATTGAAGCTCCAAAAATGAGGTTTCTCTAAAAATAACAAGAATAATTAATAGTAATTTGATAAATCATGAAAAGACTTTTTCTGGCAAAATTACCAGAAATTGAGAAATTGAACAGCTTTAAAGACTATGAAATGAAATCTTCTGCAAGTTAAGTGGGTTCTAATTCCTGGGTTCCAACAAAATTGATGGAAGATTTAATCAAGTTAGATCATTAAAAATAATTTTTGAGAGAGATCCAAGATGGCTGATTAACAACAGCTCAGGATTGTAGCTCCCAGTGAAAGCGCAGAGAGCGAGTGGACGCCACACTTTCAGACAAATTTTTGTTGCCCACAGACCGGGAGATTCCCAGCGGAGGAGCCACACGGGTCGCCAGCGCCACTTTTTGGCCGGCGCGGCTGTTTTGCCGGTGCCCCAGCATGGCGCTTCTCTGTGTGGAGTATACGGGACGGGGTGTCCTTTGAGTCAGGCTTGGATGGTCCCATCCCCACAAGGAGAACAGCAATTGGAAACGCTGAGGACTGAGAGTTTCACAGCAAGCACAGCAGAACCGGGAAGGTCCAGCTCTGTGGGGAAGGGGCGTCCGCCAAAGGAAAACTAAGAAACAGAAAAAACTTAATCACCGGGCGGAGAGAGATCCAAGATGGCCGATTAACAACAGCTCAGGATTGTAGCTCCCAATGAAAGGGCAGAGAGTGTGTGGACACCGCAATTTCAGATGAATTTCTGTTGCCCACAAACTGGGAGCTACCCAACGGAGGAGCCACTCAGGTCGCCAGCGCGACTCTTTTGGCCGGCGCAGCTGTTTTGGCGGCGCCCCAGCATGGCGCGGCGCTTTTCAGTGCGGAGTATACGCGACTGCGTGCCCTTTGAGTTGGGCTCGGCTGGTCCCATCCCCACAAGAACAGCAATTGGAAGCGCTGAGGACTGAGAGTTTCACAGTAAGCACAGCTGAACC
>CAUYLG010054810.1:0-27657 GCA_963573385.1 Cacajao melanocephalus
CATACTGTCTTCCACAATGGTTGAACTAAAATGAGTTCTCTATAAATATAGCTGTTGTTACTGTTGTTGTTGGTTTTGTTGTTATAATTATTGTTGTTAAAATAAGAAATAGGCGTATCTCTTAAGGAATTCATGGTCCAGTGTGAGAGGCAGATATGTAAACGTAAATTACCATGTTCATTATCATAAGATATAAAGTCAGTGTTCTTGTTCCATCTTGTTTTGATTTTCAGGCAGTCAGTATTGGAGGTGGGTTTTGCACTGATTAAGTCTTGGGGTGTTGAAGGTAGGATATTGGAAGTTCTTAGAATCCTGGAAATGTATGGGGAATTAGTTTAGAACAAAAGTTTGCATATCAAGGATACATGGGTGATACAGTTGGAGGAGGTTTAGCTGAGTGTGTTGTTTAAAAGCAGGCAAAAGTTGGAATGCTGGAAATGTTTGCAGATTTAGTTCATAGTGAAAGGATTGATGGAGGATTGATAATACAGTTGAAAGAAGCTCATCTGAATGCTGTTCACCCTTGTTTTGGGCCCTTTGGAGAGCACATTGAAAGTATGATAAATTTTTTGTTCCACAGGCTCATGCCCACTTCTTCCATATATCAAATTGATGCAAGTAACAGGCTATAGGCAGATTACTGGGTATTTGAAAAGGGGAATGGGAAGAAAAGACAGATTGGGGATTAAATAATGAAGAGGAATAAAGTAGATAATTTAGTACCTATCTCAATACCTATCTTCAGACAAAGGAAAGAACAGACTTCGTAAGTTTCTTCTTATGAAGCAGAAGGTAAGAATTCCTGCCCTGCTTTGAGGCATTTTTAAAAAATTATTTTAGGATCTACTTTAACATAAATATTAAGATATATTAAAGAAATACTAAGAAATTTTAAAAGTTATAACCATTTGGGTAAGTTTTATCAATATGATAATACACCTTTGTTTCTCATACAATATATTTTTTTAAGACAAGGTCTCACTGTGTTACCCAGGCTGGAGTGCAGTGGCACAATCTCAGCTCACTGCAGCCTCAACCTTCTGGGCTCAAGTGATTCTCCCACCTCAGCCTCACAAGTAGCTGGGACTATGGGCACATGCCACCACATGTGGCTAATTTTTGTATTTTTTGTAGAGACAGGGTTTCTCCATGTTTCCCAGGCTGGTCTCAGACTCCTGGGCTCAAGCTGTCTGCCCACCTCAGCCTCCCAAAGTGCTGGGACTACAGGTGTGAGCCACCACACCTGGCCTCACACCTAATTTTTATAAATGTCACTGAGCCTGGAATTCTAGCTCCATTTCTGAATGACATTGTAACTTCACTGGTCTATTTCCTTTTTTTTTTTTTTTTTGAGAAGTCTCACTCTTTTGTCCAGGATATGGTGAAGTAGGGTGTGATCTCGGCTCACTGTAACCTCTGCCTCCTGAGTTCAAACGTCTCTCCTGCCTCAGCCTTCCATGTAGCTAGGATTACAGGTGCCCACTACCACATTCAGCTAATTTTTTGTATTTTTAGTAGAGATGGGGTTTCACCATATGGGCCAGGCTGATCTCAAACTCCTGACCTCAGGTGATCCACCCACCTTGGCCTCCCAAAGTGCTGGGATTACAGGCCTAACCCACTGGGCCCAGCCTGTTTCCTTTTTATAGCTTCCATAAATGATTAAAGGTTGAGTCACTTTTCTTGATTCCACTTTTGCAATTGTACCGATTGAACAAGTTTTCCCTACAGTAACAGCTGAGCTACCTGGAACTATACTAATTATATAGTTGCATGATGACTGATTTCCCCAGTGATGGCTAGAAGTTGCAAGATCATTAAATACAGCCTTCATGTTTATATGTGTTTTGAAGTACAGTAGCACCACCTTATCTGTGGTTTGACTTTCCACTATTTCAAATACCTTTGGTGAAGTAAAATAAGATATTTTCAGAGAGAAAAAGAGAGACCACACTCACTTAAGTTTTAGTACAGTATATTGTTATAATTGTTCTATTTTATTATTAGTTATTGTTGTTAATCTTTTACTGTGCTTAATTTACAAATTAACATTTATCATAGGTATGTATGTATATGAATAAACATAGTATATTTAGAGTTCAATACTATCCATGATTTCAGGCATCCACTGGGGGTGTTGGAGCGTATCCCCTGTGAATAAGGGGAAACTTCTGTACTATATTTTTAAAATGGTATTACATCAGCAGTAAATTCCTTGAGCTACTCAAGGATTTATCAGTCTCAGTACTATTGATATTTTGGGCTAGATTAATCTTTGTTGTTGGGGGCTGTCATGAGCATATAAGATGTTTAGAAGTATCCTTGGCCTCCTACCCACTGAATGCCAGCAGCACACTTTGCCCAGTTGTAGCAAGCAAAAGTGTCTACAGCCATTGCCAAACCCCAGGGGACAAATTCACCCCATGTGGAGAACCACTGAGCCAATCTATTATATACAAATTACAGCTGAGAGGCTGTAACGTAGTGGGTAGTGTGCTGTCTTTGGAGGCAGAAGACCTAAATTGAATTCCTAGCTCTGCCCACAACTCACAACTAGCTGTTTAACCATGGCTGAAGTGCTTCATCTCTCTGGGTCTTAATCTCCTCATCTGTAGAGTGAGCAGTGATAGTTTCTACCTGGTGGCATTATTTTGAAGATAAAAAAAGACTGTGTATACATATATATTATATATAATATATATACACACACATTACATACATATGACCTAGCCAGATGCATGATAAAAGGAGGACCTCAAAAAATATTAACTCTCTACTCCACAACTTTCCCTTAATATTGGGTATATTTCATTCACATGTCTATTGATTCATTCTTTATTATTCATTTAATAAATTTTTATTTAAATGACAAAACATGGATTCATTGAAATTAAGCAGGGAATATTGGCCATGTGTTAAAAATTGGCCTTGTTAACATATACAGGTAGATTCAGAAACAGTAAAGCATGGGGCTATGGAGTCTAATAGAACTGATTTTAAGACTAATTTGTACCATTTTTTGTGAGATGGGGCAAATTACTTAAGTTTATTCGTTTCTAAAATGCAGGTATTAATAGTATCTGCTGAGATATAATGATTAAATGAAGCAAATGCCTGGTACATAATAACATTCTGCACATGTAATTTATAAATTCCCAATGAGTGGTATGAGTAAGAGCCAGTATAGTTCTAGAGGTCTTTGTGGAGGAACTGGCATTTGAACTAAACCTCTGAAGATGTTTAGGATTTATATAAATAGAAAGGACACGAATGAATATTCCAAGCAAAGGCATAGATGAAAATGGAGGAGATCAGAATCTTTGGGACACAATATATAAACCAGTTTCTGAAGCTGGTGGTCATAGTGGGAAACATTCTGTATTGTTAAGGCAGACTATATAATGACACTTGCAGAACTGGAAAAGATCTTAAAGTCACCGAATCCAAACTGTTCATTCTGAAATGTTTCATTCTGAAATCAAAGACCCAGAAACAGCAAGTGATTTGCTGAAAGCCACTTAGTCTTTGGAAGAGTTCGTACTAGAATCTAGGATTACCACATAGACCCTTAGCCTCTCCTTGCCATTAAAGAATACAGACCAAAACTATTATAATAAATAGAATGTGTGAACATTCTTCACTTTATAGAATGACTTACCCAAAGCCATGCTTTATTCAGGCCGAACAGAGATGAACAGAAATGACTTAGGCTGAACAGAGACGACTTAGGCTGAACAGAGACAACTAATAATCCAACAAGCACATATTTATTGATTGTATTCCAGACACGGGATACAATGCTGAAAAATTCAGACAAGGCCTCTGCTCTCACTGAGCTGCTGTTAGAGAAAATATTCACAAATACATTATTATTATTGTTATTTTTGAGATGGAGTCTTGCTCTGTCACCAGGCTGGAGTGCAGTGGCGCAATCTCGGCTCACTACAACCTCTGCCTCTCGGGTTCAAGGGATTCCTCTGCCTCAGCCTCCTGAGTAGCTGGGATTACAGGTGTGCGCCACCACGCCCGGCTAATGTTTTGTATTTTAGTAGAGATGGGGTTTCACCATGTTGGCCAGGATGGTCTTGATCTCCTGACCTCGTGATCCATTTGCCTCGGCTTCCCAAAGTGCTGGGATTACAGGTGTGAGCCACCGCGCCTAATTTTTTAAATCAAGAAAATAATTAATGATAAGTGCTTGGTAGAAAATTAAAATAAGGTGGTATGATATAAAATGATTGGATGACTACTTTGAACTGGAGGGTCAGGCAAGGCCTAAGGGGGACATTGGGGCTTAGATCTGAATGACATAATGTTGAAATTCCGTACAAAAGGCTTCCAGTCAGAGGGAACATCTGGTAAAGAGGTCCTCAGGCAGGGGTGAGCTTATTAATTTTCAAACTAAAGAAAGAAGGCCAGTGAGTCTGGATTTTAGTGGGCATGTAGAAGGAGAAGCAAAGTTAGGTAGGTCAGCATGGCTCTGATCATCTTGAGTTATATAAGCTAGGATAGGGAGTCCAGATTCTAATCTCAGTGAATTATAAAGCTACTGGAGCATTTTATGCAGGAAGTGATCTGATCTGCTTTATTTTTTAGGAAGATCACTCTAGCTACTATTTGAAAAATGGATTGCAGAGGGGCAAGGAGACCAGTTATGAGACTATTGAACTGGTCCAGTTGAGAGATGATGGTGGCTTGGACTAAGGTAATGGATATGGAGAGAAGTAGAGTTATTTGAGATATTTTTTGGATATATGGAGGACAGATGTTAGTGATACTTTGAACATAAGAAAGAAGATAGGAATCTAAAAAAAAAAGAAGATAGGAATTAAGGAGAATTATAGATTTCTGGCTTAAGTAACTGCATTAACTCCTTAAGTTTCATTTACAAAGATAGTACCTATCAACTGCTGCTTTGAAGTCTGAGATTATCATGTTGGCAAAACAGATAAAATTCTTTGCCCTTTTGAATGTTATATGCTACTGGATGATTCAAAAAATAAAATAAATAAGATATGTATGTGTAGATGGTGGTAGGTCTTGGCATAGGATCTATTATAAATTTTGTGGTCAGATCTAGAAAGTCTTCACTGACAAGGGTACGTGATAAGAGACTTGTAAAAGGTAAGGGAGTGAGCCATACCTACATCTACTGAAAAAGCCTCATAAGCACCCAAGTGGGGGTATCAAGAAGAGAGTTGGATGCATGAGTCTGAATTCCAGTGAGAGGTCAGAGTTGAAATTACAGGTTTATGCCTATATAGAGGTCATTTCAAAGATGAGAACAGATGAGATTACCAAGGAAGATGCAGGTAGAGAAGGGAAGGCACTTCTGCAGCTCTCTAGTATTTGAGGGCTAAAAGGAAGAAACAGCAGGAGAAACTAAGAAGAAACAGCCGTTGAAGGAGGAGGAAAAACAGGTAAGCGTGGTATCAGAGAAACCCAAAGAGACATTTCAAGAAGGAAAGAATGGCCAAGTCTGTTGGTTATTACTAAGGGTTCACATAAGATAGGGATGGATATAATCATTGGATTTGACAACATGGAACTCATTGGTGACCTTGGCAAGAGCAATGTCAGTGGAGAGATGAGGACAGAAAGCCATGAAATTACTTAAAGAGAGCTTGGTGTCAGTGAAAGAGGGAAGGATTGTAAGGGTGAAGTCATTGAGTTCAGAGAGGTGAGATTCAGATGACAAGTGGAGAGTTTGTGTCTGAAACAAAGAGCGATGCTTTGTCCACAGTAGGAGGAGGAAAAGCCAAGAGTATGAGTACTGATGCAGATAAGTAGGGAGATTTGATGATGGAAAAAGAGGGGAATTTTGATCTGATTGCTTCTACTTTTCTCAGTGAGGTATAAGGTAAGTTCACTGAGTAAGGGTATGGGAGGTAGGCCTTGGCAACCACGTTTGAAAGGTGAGGAGATGGTGTGAAATGGCTGCTTAAGTAACTGCCTGATACTTTCAACTTGCAAGTGGTTCTTCTCAGATGCTGACTCAGTGTGCTTTTTATCCCATAGCCAAGAGGCTGGAGTCCTATCAGGAAGCTGTCTCTGAAGATGAAGATTTTACAGACACACTCAGCGGTTCCCTCGGCAATATGGCAAAACTGAGAGCCCCCAGCTGCAGGACAGTTCATAATGGGCCTTTGGGAAATAAACCCTCAAATCACCTTGCTGGGAGCTGTTTTAATCTAGGAAGTGGAGAAGGAGCCAGTGAAGTGCCTCATTCCAGACAGGCTGCTTTCAGTAGCCCCATTGTAAGTGTGAATGCATGACTAGAATCTTGCACACCCACAATGTTTGGTGAAAGAACAGACCTGTAATTATGATAGAGTCAAACTCTGTTGTCTTTTCTACCTTACAAGAGACTACATGATTGCAGCTCAGCAAGATCCCTACACATAATTAGAAGTATAAACAAACAATATCACACTGTCCTATTTTTAAAAAATAACTCAATGTTGAGAAGTAGTATACCGTTTCTGAAAAAATATATAATGTTTCTGGTCAGGGCTGATCATGTGTGAGCCTGAAGAAGGCTGCCTTGGTTTAAGAATCATGGCTCATTCTCAGACCCAGCAAAGCTTACCAGAGTTATCTCCTAGACAGATAAGCATGTATAATTTATAGGGACATTCATAGGCCATGTAGTACATTGAATGACTTTTTATTGCTCTGTAATCTCCCAAATACCATCAAACTTGTGGTTTCTTCCCCATTCCTAGCCTCCAGAAGGTGATTTTCTAATATATCCATTTCAGAGTTCAACAGGATGTGTTCGTGAGTTCCAGTGGGAAGTGTCAGGAACTGTCTAGTCACATCCATTAACAAATTCATTTTACTCCAGGAAAAACTAGAGGACCATTCAGAAGATGGGAAAAAGAGGGAAAGATGCTGCATGAAAAAAAATTAGAAATCAAAGTTTTACTGTATTTAAAATTACCTCTATAAAAGTTCAATTTCATTCTCTGCCTTTTACATTTTATTATTGTGTTTTACCAAGATGAGGATTTCCCAGCCACCAGACCGATAATACCTCCAAAGTAGGCAACATCACAAGAATAAATCAGCTTTGGGGAAGCTTTGTGTTTCTACATTGAATTTATTGTATGGTTTTCATAGTAGAGACATGATATGAGTAGACCCCAGGGGTCTCATTTGTCCTCGGAAGGCCTTGAGCTTCTCAGGATCCTGGCTCTTCTCAGACTGTCAACAAATGCATAATTACAGCAACTGGAGTGATCATTTCAGTCCATCTCATTTCCATGGCACTAATATAAAAACTATTATATTATCTTAGCCGTATGTCAAGTGATTCCAAGAATTAATGTTTCTCCAACTTTTGAAATGGAAGAAGAAAGGGATGCACACAGTTCGTTCTGTATACTCATTATAAGGCCATATCAGAAATATATTTTTCTTCTATTTTCTATCAATATATTTTCTTCTGTTTTGTCTTTTTATCTATCCTTGTGTTGAACTTTTTCATTTTCCATCCACCTGAAAGTAAGAACATGTTGGCTCTTGTTTAGACAGAAGCAGCACAGTTTGGAAATAAAGTAGGTCTGTGCCACAGCTTATTGGTTTCCTAATCAAACCTCACCCTCTTCGTGGAACAAATAATTGGTTATTTTTTAGCTTAAAGTATTTGTCCCTTTGTAGGTAAAATTTACTGTGTCTAAAATATATTCTCTTCTTCATATACTACCTCTGTCCACCAAATCTGGTGAAATATTTATTTCTTTAAGAGCTAAATTAAATGTCACCTTTTCTGAAGACTCACAGATTCTCATCTTTCAGCTTCCGAGCTCTATTAACACCATTCCTACGTCCCTTCATCCACATGGCATTGGTCTTATTTCTGCCTCTGGCATTTCACCATTAACTCCTTGAGAGAAGGATTTATCCATCTTGAATCAACATCTAGCACAACATCTGACATGTCTGTTCTCAATTAAGTATTTTTAAAGGTTGTTGAAGGAAGCTACTTACCAGGCTGTCTTTTCATCTGGGCCATTTTATTTTCATTTGCTTTGTACTCCAGTGTCATTGCTAATTATATAGATGCTCTTGTGTTGCTGTTATTGCTGCCACTGTTTTGTTTGTGTTTTGCAAAACCATACCCCTAATATATAGAATAACAAGGTCCTGGTCTTCCTCAATCTGTAAGATTATTTCTCAGTCTTGGTCTAAGCACGTTGATTTTATCCTTTTTGAAGACTAAAGATTATTTTGAGAAAACTACATAATCTTTGATATGAAAAATGAGCATCTGCAAATACATCATATAAAATTCTAAAAGCCCATCTGTGGAGCCCAGCTTAATAACACCAGCTTGAAGCCATTCTGAGAGTTGTGATGTCTAAAAGTGGAAGGTTGTAAGATGGCACCCTTCAAAGGAGGTGAGTTGTGAGCCAGCAAGTGAGGATGCTAGGCAGGGTGCTGATGAAGATGTGCCAGCCTTTGGGCATTAGAATGTCACTGAGGCCCATGAACCGTGGGTTCATATTACCTGTTTTAGAAATAGAAACCTTTACTTTGTAAGCCAGTATGTTTGTGCGTCTTTCATCCTCTGGAGTTTTTCATTCAACAAGTATACTCTTTATTCTGCATGAAATGCTCTTCTCTTAGATCTTTGTGTAGCTGTCTCCTTTCTGTCCTTGAGTCTCAGCTCAAATACCTTCTCAGTGAAGCCTTATCCGCCACCTAGTTCCAAGTACATTCCATCTCTCCCTTGTCTCTCTCTGTCTCAATATAAAGGCATCTTATTTATTTGCTGTTGGGATAGTTTTGGATCTACCCTCTCCCCCAGGTGGAATGTGAGTTGCATGTAAGCCAGGATCCTGTCTGTTCTATGTACTCCTCTTCCCTTCAGGGGTAGCTGGTACCATAAATCCGCAATAAATATTTATGGGATAATGAATTTATTAATGAATTCATGGAAGGCATGGCACAATACTGGACATGAAGATGTAAAGTGATTAAGATATGGCCTCAGCCTTCAGTTTTGTTCTAGGTAGAGAAGATAGACATATAAGCAAATAATTATAATCCTGTATTAAAGATGTAGTCATAGTAGTTAATCCAAACTACAGTAAGGCCACAAAGAAGGGAGTGATTCACTCTAAGGGAATGAAGAAGGATTGAGAAAGGCTGCCCGGAAGACCTACAGCTTAAATTAGGATTAAACTAATGAGCAGAGAGGTTCACAGATTGGAAGAGGAAGAAAAAGCATTTGGAGCTGACATCACCTAGTACATGCAGACATTCAGAACCACAGGGTCATGGGAGAATGCACTATGCAGGAGAAATTGTCAGCATGTGGTTATTGACCATTCTCTTTTTTTTTCAGGACTGCGCTGTTTAGGAATCAGTGGGGAGGGGGTGGTGGCAATAGAAATTATTTGTGTCCACTCTTAAGCCAAAGTTGCAGTGGTGGAGTAGTGAACCCTTAAAATGAGTGGAGTGGCATCCGGCAATGAAATGAAAAACCTTGGGTATGGGTGGAATCGGGGAGGACTAAAAAAAACAGTATTAGAACTCTTTGGTCAACTTTATATCCCATCTAAAGTATCTTTGTCCATTGCTCAATTGTGGGTTTTTCTAAGTTTTGCACAAACAATTATAGTGGGCTGATGCTACTCTCTGTTTTAAAACAAATTTAACATTTAAATTATATGGAAGCCATTCAAAAGATTCAATGAACACTGTTAGAGGGCAAAGGGAGTTTTGGCCCATTTTTGCTTGCTTAATTTGAATTTAAATAGAGGAGAGAGGGAAAAAAAATGAAGGAGTAAACCTGAACGTGAAATCTACAACTTAGTAGGAAGGCATAATAGGAATCATGAGGGTAAATCTAAGATCTGAGATAGGCAGATACCATGCAAGACTAGAACAAAGATACTAGACCTTCACCAGGAAACCAAATAAGGCTCTGTTTACATTATGGGAAGCTGTCTGGATCATACTCTGTAATCTGTGCTCTGGTTAGAAGTATAAATTTTCTTGAATTTTAAAAATATATCTACTTGAGCCCAGTGGGAGGTAATATGTGTTTATTTTCCACAGAGTAACATCTTTTTCTTCTGTTTGTTTCTCTCTCTCTTTCCTTACGTGATATGAGATTAGCAAATGATAGTAACACATGATAATACACTTTTATTGCTTACCCATGTGTCAAGCACTGAGTTAGGGATCCAGAGATCAATATGGTATGGTCCTTACTTTAATGCGCCTTCCAAATTCTCTGGGGAGAGATTCCATACATATGTAAGGAATCATTTAATGCACGATGGTTTGAACCTGGTTCTGAAGTTAAGACATCCAGAGAAAGCAGAAACCGTCCATCAGGGCTAAAAGAGCAAAAGTTAATAATGTAATCGTGGGTCTCAATAAGGAAGATTTGAATCTTGGGAGAAACAGCTACGGATACAGTCATGCAGATAAGAACTTCATGTGGTAACTATACCTTCACCTCAATTCAGTGACTAACTTCTTAATCACTAGAGGGATAGCAGGGGGTGGAGGTTAGTGGAGAGATAGCATTAGGAGAAACACGTAATGTAGATGACAGGGTGATGGGTGCAGCAAACCACCATGGCATGTGTATACCTATGTAACAAACCTGCACATTCTGCACATGTACCCCAGAATTTAAAGTATAATAATAATAATAATAATAATAAAATAAATTAACCTATTTTAGTTGGACCAACTAAAGCAGAAGAATGATCCATACAAAAGAAGAAGCTTCTTTGTATGTAGACCTTTCCTTAAATCTTCTGGGCTCTGTCATGTATATTGTTTTATGGTGCTTTTCAAGGTCTTCTATGGTCCTGACTTTATAGATTTTTCCCACTTTATTTTGACAGTACTTCTCAGCATAGTTTTGCTGACCAGAGCCACACAACCCCACTTTCACACTCTGTTCCCACTCACCTCCAGCTTGGGCCAACTTCAGAATTACTTCCATTCTCATAGCCACAGCACAGCCTTTCAGTCATGTAGTCATCTGCTTCTCTGAATTGACGACATAAATAGCGTCTTAGTCTGTTCAGGCTGCCGTAAGAAAATACTGTGTATCTCTGCTATTATGTATTTCAAAATGAGAAAACACTCAAACATTTGGTGGAAACTAAACTCCTGTTCAGTTTAATAGTTAAGATAGTTTCCATTGATAATGTGCATTCTGGATTTTCTATTTATTTTTATATCTTTTATTTTCCTATTCTCACTTCCCATGACACAGTATACATTAAAATTGTTTTTAGAAAAATAAAGTTCACGATCTCATGATTCATTTAGATCTTGGCTATAAAAGTTGTTTCTCATGTTGATTTAAAACTAATTTTTATATACTTATTATAACACCACACTGTCTTATTGGATCTTCAGGAAACAGATGTGGTACCAGACACCAGGCTTTTAGACAAATTTAGTCAGATTACACCCCAGGTCTTTATGCCACTAGATGAGACCATCCAAAATCCACCACTGGAAACTTTGTACATCATCGACTTCTTCATTGCATTGGCAATTTGCAACACAGTAGTGGTTTCTGCTCCTAACCAACCCCGACAAAAGGTAAGGTCTCTAATGCAAACAAGGGTCACTTTCCAGAAGAGAATTTTGGGTTTAAATGTATCTGTACTGAGCCTGATATATTGATAAAAATGATAAATAATAGCTGTATAACATTTAGTCAGCATTTGTTCTGTGCTCTGCACTTACCATGGGCTGTGTCGTGGGTCCCCACGCCCTGGCCACAGAGCAGTAACAGTCTGTGGCCTGTTAGGAACCAGTCTGCCCGGCAGGAGGGGAGGAGAGTGCCAGTGAGCTCTGCCTCCTGTCAGATCAGTGGCAGCATTAAATTCTCATAGGAACGTGAACCCTATTATGAACTGCACATGCAAGGGATCTAGGTTGTGCCCTGCTTATGAGAATCTAAGTAATGCCCAGATAATCTTAACTAATACCTGATAAACTGAAGTCCTACCCAACCCATCAGTGGAAAATTGTCTTCACAATACTGATCCCTGGTGCCAAAATGGTTGTGGACCGCTGGTCTAAGGGATTTATTGGTATTAACAAGTTTAATCCTCCTAACAGTCCTATGAGTTAGATGCTATTACCCTACTACTCTCCATGTTACAGATGAGGCTAAGTAATTTTCTCAGGGTCACAAAACTGGTTTGTGGAGAGATGGGATTTGAACCTAGGAAATATAGATAGCTCAGTGCTACTATATTATATGCCTCTAAGAAGGTAGTGATGAGAGCAGTTCTTTCTGCTTTATTTTGCCAAATTGAAGCTTTCTTTGAGGCTTCTGAGACCTCCAACATCATATGCAGTATGTCAAGCAAAATATACAGTATTGGATTCAATTTCTTGTTTAATGATAATGTATCTTTTTGCATACCAATTGGGTTGGATTTGATCAATGTAAAATCCAGTACATTACCAAGCCAGATTTTTCTTTTTTTTGAGATAGAGTCTCACCAAGTCTCTCAGACTGAAGTGCAATGGCATGATCTCAGCTCACTGCAGCCTCCGCCTCCCAGGTTCAAGCAATTGTCCTGCCTCAGCCTCCTGAGTAGCTGGGCCTATAGGCGCCCACCACCACGCCCCACTAATTTTTGTAGTTCTAGTAGAGACGAGGTTACACCATGTTGGCCAGGCTGGTCTTGAACTCCTGACCTCAGGTGATCCACCCGCCTCAGCTTCCCAGAGTGCTGGGATTACAAATGTGTGCTGCCGTGTCCTGCCTTTTTCTCTCTCTTTTTTTTTTTTTTTTTTTTTTCTGAGACGGCTTCAACTCTGTCATCCAGCCTGAAGCACAATGGTGCAATCACAGCTTACTGTAGCCCTGGGCTCAAGCAGACCTACTGCCTCAACCTTCTGAGTAGCTGGGACCACAAGTGTTTGCCACCATCCCCAGCTAATTTTTTAAATTTTTGTGGAGATAGGATGTTGCTTTGTTTTCCATAGCAACTCCTGAGCTCAAGCAATCCTCCCACATCAGCCTCCCAGAGTGCTGAGATTACAAGCATGAGCCACTACACCTGGCACCACCCCCCCAACAACAAAAAAAAAAGCTGGATTTTTAAAGTCTACTCGTAGCTTAGAATTCATGGAAAATTCATTTTTAATGAAAAGGAAAACTTGTTTAACAGTCTGGTGATTCACCACTTGCTGCGTTAGCCTCGTTGTGTATAACTATCTCATCTTTCACACACTTAAAATTCAATTTGCAGCACAACCCAATTCAATTTAATTTTCCATCAGAGCATTTTCTTTTGGCAGCTCCAGAGTTGGTCAACTTTAACATAAAAATAATTTACTTCCAATTAAGTTGAGCTTTGTCAGGAACTGTATTTTTACAAGGCTTTGCCTTCAGGAAGTTGCTCTTTGAAAAAGTGATTATGCAGTTAGAGAATAAAGGCTGTTCTTTTCCCCCCACATAATTTTTCTAATAAATCTGTTTCCAAAGTAAGCATCTTTTGGTGTTTTCCTTTTAAAAAATATTGTTGCCTTATTCCCAAAGAATATATTTTACCACTTGAAAGAAAATCTCTGAAGCATGTAAGAGTCTAAGCCTCATGGTATTTCAAGGTAATGATAGAAAGGCAGTGAATAAGTAGCTACTCAGCATTCATGTGAAATACAGAAGCCTCATCTGTGATTGGGTTTTACGCTTCATTTCTGAGTTGCTAATAAATTTGAAAATCAATCAGCATAAGACCTTCGAATTATTATAAAATTAGTTATTTTTAGGGGAAAACTTTTTGAGCATTTCTGAATGAGAAAATTTTCCCTCCAGTTAATTGGTCTTCCGTGATTAGTGTGAATTTCTAAGTTTAATCACTGCTGAAAGTTAAGATTTAAGAGAAACCAGGGTACAAATAAGAAAAAGTTCTATGAAAATAGAAATTCAGATCCACATTATGATATTGATAACTCTTCTTGATAAAGCTACTTTGCTTACTGGTCTATTTATAAGTCAAAGTAACAAACTCCTGTAGAATCTGGAAAATAGAAGAGAAAAATGCGTTTTGTTAATCTTTTGATTTGCTTTCTTATGGTATTTTTGTTATGAGTATTATTATTTGTTACTTTTTTACACTAGTCTCATAGCTTTTTCAATATTGCTCTATTGACTTTATAAGCTTTATTTTTAAATATTATATAACATTTCAAGATGTGTCTATTTTGCTGTTATTGAATACTTAATTTGCTTATAATTTTTAAATTGTTATTGTTAGGATGCACACAATAACGATTATGGAGTTTCTGTATTTCAAGTTATTTCTTTAGGAAAAAAATTGCTGAAGGATGTCCACTGCTAGCAATATTAGCATTTTATCTCTTTTATCATCAGTTGTCAAATTTATTTCTAAATGGTTGTAGGAATGTATGTCATTCATTTTAATATTATTAAAATTTAGCAAAGTATTAAGTTAACATTTAAAATATTAATAAAAATCAAATTATTTAAATATTTGTAAAAACACAAATTTTTATTTTTATTAATATTTTCCATGGTGGTTGTAAATAGGGAGCAGGCTGCTAGCCATTTAAGAGAGTGTTAACTCTTTTTATATCTAATTTATTCCCAGTTTGCCTTCAAAGTTGTTATAAACTGCTTTTGACTGTATCAAGACCTTCCTAAATTGTCTTTCATAGATCAGACACCCTTCACTGGGAGGGTTGCCCATTAAGTCTTTGGAAGAGATTAAAAATCTTTTCCAGAGATTATCAGTTCGAAGATCAAGTTCTCCATCACTTACCAGTGGGAAAGAGCCATCTTCTGGAGTTCCGAACGCCTTTATGACCAGACTCCCTCTCTTCAGTCGAATGAAACTGGCTTCACCTGTGGAGGAAGAGGTCTCCCAGATGTGTGAGAGCCCCCAGTGCTCCAGTAGCTCAGCTTGCTGCACAGAAATAGAGAAACAACACAGTGATGGAACCCTCCTGAATGGCAAGGTGGAGTCCCTCCCTGGACAGCCATTGGCCTGCAACCTGTGTTATGAGGCCGAGAGCCCAGATGAAGCGGCTTTAGTGTATGCCGCCAGGGCTTACCAATGCACTTTACAGTCCCGGACACCAGAGCAGGTCATGGTGGACTTTGCTGCTTTGGGACCGTTAACATTTCAACTCCTACACATCCTGCCCTTTGACTCAGTAAGAAAAAGAATGTCTGTTGTGGTCCGGCACCCCCTTTCCAATCAAGTTGTGGTGTATACAAAGGGTGCTGATTCTGTGATCATGGAGTTATTGTCAATGGCTTCCCCAGGTAAGTTTATAAAAGGTGAGATAGTGATTTGAAAATCTTGGAGATTAAAAGACCACATTCGATGGCTTTATAAAGGCAAAGAAATAGATATTTGGGGATTAATCTGATTTGGTAAAGTAGAGAGAAGCTGCCTAGGATTTGATGGGAAAGTGAGTAAGTTTTGGGGCTACGCAGATCTGAGTTCAAATATGAACTCCATCATTAGCTGGGTCTTAATAAAGTTACCTAACTGTTCTGTGTGTAAGTCTTCAACTCAATGGGTCTACGAGTATCTCCTTGGTAGATTCTTGAAAGGTTTAATGACATCCTATATGCAATGTATGAAGAGCCTTTGGCCAAGTGTCTAGCAAATGGTAAGCGCCCAATAAATGTTAGCTAGCGGCATTATTATAGTTATGTTACTGTGTTATTGATTATGTGGGAATGGTGTTTGTGTCAAGTTCTTGTACTTCCCTCTGCCCAAGGGGAAACGAGGGAAAGATTTATTCTGAGTGGTCTCTTTTACAGATAACCCATTTGGGATTCAAAACCAGAAGGCTTTTTTTGTTTGTTTAATGTGAATTAAACTATTGCTGTTTTTTAAAATATTTCTGTAATTGGGCAGACTGGTAGGAACTCAAGCGTCTTGTCCATTATTTCAGATGGAGGAAGTCTGGAAAAACAGCAGATGATAATAAGGGAGAAAACCCAGAAGCACTTGGATGACTATGCCAAACAAGGCCTTCGTACTCTATGTATAGCAAAGAAGGTAAGACTGCTTAGTGTGCTCCACCTTTTTTATTTTTTTCACTGTTCATTGACTGGAAACCAGCATGTGGCAAACCCTAATCCAGGCACTGGGGAAAGTCCTCTAGACACTGGATCTTTTTACCTTCCCTATTCCATATATTGGTTAGTTTGCAGTTTGTTCAAAGTGTTTTGCTAGAAGGGACCCTGAAAGTTATTTTCGCTTAAGTTCTTGCATGTTTCAGTATGTCAGTGAGTGCCTTTATATGTAAACGGTTGTTTGGCTGGGAACAAAAATCTCTGGATCCTACTTTCTTTCCCTCAGGACTATGAAAATGTTGTTCACTCTGTCTTACAGCATTAAATGTACTTTGAAAAGAATGCCACAGATCAGCCTTAATTTTTTCATTGTAAGTTCTTAATATTCTTTTCTTATGTACCCATAACTCTTTATATGTAAATCCAGGTAAATATCTTAGATACTATCTCAGTATTGATTATTCTCTATTGGGAATGATTTTAGTACATAGTATATTCTTTCTAAACAAAAATGTAGTAAGAAAGAAGATAGAACTCCAAGAAATTATTTGAGGGATGTTCTGACCAGAACTTTTCATTTCTTACCCACATTCTAGTTCGTGGGAGCTGTGTTAGGGAAAGTGGAATCTGTTGTAGACCCTAAGGAACTCAGTCAACAAGCTGCATGAGGATTCAAAAGCCTGATGGCTGGGCACGGTGGCTCACGCGTGTAATCCCAGCACTTTGGGAGGCTGAGGCAGGCCGATCACCTGAGGTCAGGAGTTCGAGACCAGCCTTGCTAACATGGTGAAACCCTGACTCTACTAAAAATACAAAAATGAGCCGGGTCTGGTGGTGCATGCCTGTAATCCCAGCTACTTGGAAGGCTGAGGCAAAAGAATTGCTTGAACTTGGGAGGCAGAGGTTGCGGTGAACTGAGATCGTGCCACTGCACTCCAGTCTGGGTGACAGAGCAAAACTCCATCTCAAAAAAAAGGCTGCCCCACACACAGTTGAAGGAAGAATGGAGAATTCAAGATCAAACCAACTCTGCCTTTTCAATTGAATGATCCTGCCCTTGATAAAAATGTAGCCCAACAGGTGTCAGATTATCTCAAATCTAAGGACCTGTGGGCAAGAATGAGTAGAGAGAGAGAGGAATTGCCTCACCCCTTTACTCCATGCTGCTTTATAAAAACTGAATTGTAGATTTCTCCTTCTATGGCAACCTAAAGACAAAGGAAAATACATCATTGATCACTTATCCAGGAATTTTATTTAATTTTTGTTTGGAATAAGACTTGTTTCACCTGCCTTGTTTCACTGTCATCATACATGGTGCCTAGAGTTTCCAGAAACACTGAGTTAAAGGCTTCATCCATCATCCGTGTTGCACTTGTCTGATCGCAGAGTTTGGGAAGCTGGTGTCCAGGTGGTGTGAGGATATGAACCTGACTTGACTGTGCCCAGAGGGAAGAATATGTAAAATGAGTTGATGGTTTGATATTTTGCAAAAGGTCAGTCCTGGTATGCCTGCAAGATCATATGGCTTGCTTCATGCCTCTCTTTTAATTCTTCCCATAGGTCATGAGTGACGCTGAATATGCAGAGTGGCTGAGAAATCATTTTTTAGCTGAAACTAGCATTGACAACAGGGAAGAATTACTACTTGAATCTGCCATGAGGTTGGAGAACAAACTTACATTACTTGGTAGGTGAATGATGTTGTATTGCCTGAATGGAGGATTTTGAAAAATACTGGATATCTCTGAATCAGGGTTATTCACCAGTATCTTTTTTCACTATGATCTAATAAACATATATGGTTCTGCCTGCCCTGTCCAGTGTGATCTCTACCCAACTTGCAGTCCATTCTATTCTGTTTTCCACTGCAGTGAACTAGACTTCACTTGTGGGATCAGAATTGTCACATTAAGAAGATCACGTAAAACTCAACATTAAACATAGAATACAAAGCCAACTAAATGTTCCAAATAAATATCTTGGTTGAAATCAAGATAAATATCAAGAATAGAGTTTCTTTTCAGGCATTGGATAAGGTGCTTAATATGTGTTATCTTTTTTTTGAACTCTCACAACAAATCTCCATCTTATATAGAGGAAATTTGGGGCACAGAGCAGTTCGATGACTTGTTCAAGGTCACATGCCAGTAGCTGATAGTTACTCACTAACCAAACATGGAACTCATGTCTGCCTGGCTCCGGGTCCCAGCTGTTTATCCTGCACCTGCTTCTGGACTAAAGAAATTTATTTTTCTTCTCTTCCTGATTTCAACTAAAGTTGCACAACTGACATCTCTTGTCTTGGATTAAATTGCATCTTAGAATTATCTGAAGTGTTTAAAAAAAAATACTGATGCCTGCATCCTATTCCCTGGGACTCTGATTCACATGATCTGTTGTGTGGCTTGGGCATTGAAACTTTTTAAAGCTCCCTAAAGTGATGCTAAAGGTGGTCAAGTTTGAGAACCACTGTTTTAGAGTCTGGAGATCTAGATTCTAACATAAGCTCTGATATACCAAGAGACCACCTTCTGAGCTCCATTCCTCTATTTAGGAGAAAAACATTGACCTAACTTATTATCTAGCAGATAGAGCAATGATGCCTACCCTAAGTGCTTTCTCCATGACAGTGTAAGTAGTATACATCCACATTTCCTCATCTGCGATTCCAAAATCAAAAGTGCTCCATGGGTTTAGTGCCAAAATTCATTTGGCAGAAAAATCAGGCCTGATTTGACATAAGACTATTTATAGTTCTTTATTATCCTAATTTGTGTGAACATTTTTAAGTTTTCCTGCAGAAATATTAATACACTTGATTACCAAGTATTATGGAATATGGTATATGCACCATATTACTTTTTTAATATCTGAAAAAATTTGAATTCCAAAACACATATGGCCCCAATTGTTTCAGAAAAGGAAACTGTAGACCTGTGAAAGAACGTCTCAAATAGACATTACATCTTATTGGCAAGAGCATTCTTTAAAAGCCTGTCCTTTAAAGGACATGAACAGACATTTTTCTAAGGAAGACATACAAGTGGCCAACAAATATGAAAAAATGCTCAACATCACTATCAGCTGCAGACAAGTACAAATTAAAACCACAATGAGATGCCATCTTATACCAGTCAGAATGGCTATTAAAATGTCAGAAAACAACAGATGTTGGCAAGGATGCAGAGAAAAGGGAATGCTTACATACTGCTGGTTGGAATGTAAATTAGTACAACCTCTATGGAAAACAGTATGGAGATTTCTCAAAGAACTAAAAATGGAACTACCCTTCAATCTAACAATCCCACTACTGGGTATCTACTCAAAGGAAAATAAATCATTATATCAAAAAGGTACCTGCACTTAAGAGGTTTATTACAGCCCTGTTCACACTAGCAAAGTCATAGAATCAATCTAAGTGTCCATCAACAAACAATTAAAGAAAATGTGATATATCTATGTGTGTGTGTGTATATATATATATATATATACATGCACACCATGGAATCCTACTCAGCCATAAAAAAAGAATGAAATTGTGTCTTTTGCAGCAACATGGATAGACTGGGTGCCATTATCTTGAGTGAAATAACCCAGAAACAGAAAGTCAGGTACCACATGTTCTCACTTATAAGTGGGAGCTAAATAATGTGTACACATGGACATGGAAAATGAAATAGTAGACACTGGAGACTCAGAAAGGCAGAGAACAGTTTCGGGGGCAAGGGATGAGAAATTACCTAACAGGTACAATTTACTCTATTTTCATGATGGTTACACTGAGAGCCCAGATTTCACCCCTACACAATATGTCAGTGTAACAAAACCGCATTTGCACTCCTTAAATCTATAAAAATAAAAATAAATAAAATCCCACCCTTATTCTTGGGAATATCATAGAATAATAAAATTGTAGAATAAGGTTACATAAATAATTGACTCAAACCCCTTCAATTTACAGATTAGAAAACTAGCCAAAAGGAGAACAAGAAAGTTTGATAAATCTATTGATCCCTGAGGCTTCCTTCCCAGAATATTACATTGCATATAATTTTGGTCTGAGTCCTCAAACCTCCTTTGACTCTCCCGAGTCAACCGGGCAGTTTATCTAGTTTAGGGTTGAGTTGGCTAGTAGGTATGATTGAATTGTAGACTAGGTGAGCTTCAGCTTTGGTTTCTTACAAGTCCTGTTGCATTTTGGTTATTTTTAGGCGCTACTGGCATTGAAGACCGGCTGCAGGAGGGAGTCCCTGAATCCATAGAAGCTCTTCACAAAGCTGGAATCAAGATGTGGATGCTGACGGGGGACAAGCAGGAGACAGCTGTCAACATAGCTTATGCATGCAAGCTACTAGAGCCAGATGACAAGCTTTTTATCCTCAGTACCCAAAGTAAAGTGCGTATATTGAGATTAAACTGGTTTCTTCTGAGATTTGATGTATGCAAGGAGGAAAAACAAAACAAAACAGCAACCATTAGCTTTTCTTTTTCTTTCTTTCTTTCTTTTTTTTTTTTTTTAGACAGAGTTTCACTCTGTCACCCAGGCTGGAGTGCAGTGATGTGATATTTTGGCTCACTCCGATCTCCACCTCCCAGGTTCAAGCAATTCTCCTGCCTTAGTCTCCCAAGTAGCTGGGATTACAGGCGTCCGCCACCACGCCCGGCTAATTTTTGTATTATTAGTAAAGACGGGGTTTCACCATGTTGGGCAGGCTGATCTCAAACTTCTGGACCTCAAGTGATCTGCTTGCTTCAGCCTCCCAAAGTGCTGGGATTACGGCATGAGCCACTGTGCCTGGCCAGCAACCATTAGCTTCTTGATAATTTTTTCTATCCAGAAACCTACCTTGTTCCTGGAAGGGTGTCATAGTTCTTCTAAAAGCTTGGTGGAAAATTATAATGATTCGGAGGAATCATTGCTGAATAAAGGCATTAGAAAAAAGTTTTGTTTTTATTATTTTTTATTTGCCTTCCCCACCTCCACACTGGATTACCACGGATTTGACAAGACTTAGCCCAAAATGGGAAACTATATCAAGTCCTGAGACAGGAATCCGCCTTCCTTTCAAGATGAGAAAAAGTCATAGTTTCTGTTGAAATCAGGTGAATATAAAGTATTTTTTTACGGCGATTCTAAAAGTAGACTCTTAGGGAAATCATGCCCTCTTGTGGTAATTCCTAGATAGTGCTCCCAAGAATATCCTGTTTGAAGAACTGTTTAAGGGAAGAGGAAAATGTCATTTTTTTAAAGAAGGAATTTTAGAGGCTTAGACTCAGCCCAGTTTTTTCTAGTTTTGCCTCCCGCTAATCGCGAATACTAATGTTTAATCAGATAAATAAGGGTTTTATTTTTCTCAGAAGCTTTCCAGTATAGCGATACCCTCCAAGACTTGTGCACATTGTTTATTTTTCTTGAAAACCTTCCTCCCACTCTTCTTCAGCAGTCAGATTTAATCAGTGATATCAGTCCCATCACTGCATCTGCCTTCTCTGAGATCTTGTGGCATTTTTCTTCAGGATCACTTCTTGAACTTTGTCACAGGCTGCCATGATTGGTTAGCATGTTTTTATGATCAGGCCTCAATCAGCACCCAACTAATGGTACATTTTGAGAAAAAGAAAAAAAAAAGAGTGGATTCTCCTTTACAGTGGCCCAGTGACCCATAACCACAACCACCAGCCAACTCCCAGCAGCTGCAGGGGGCTAAACACAAGAAAATGCTTAGTCATTTCGATCACCAAAATAATGTAGCCTGGGTGGCTGGTCAGGCCAGTTATCCTGGTGCTTGAGGAGGTGAAGCTATGCGTTTGAGGCCAGCCTGGGCAACATAAGAACCTGTCATTCAAAAAAAAAAAAATACTATCGATCAAATGCTTGGCCGTCGCTGACCATATACGTGGCCTTGGAGAGTTACTTTCTGTGCTGCTTTTTCCTTACTTGTAATGGGAGAGTAATGACTATTTCATGGGGTTTTTGTGGGCACCAAATGAGAAAATATAAGTTGTTTAATGAGGTACCTAGGAGATGAGATTCAGTGGGCATTAAAAAAGAAAGGTAGAGATTTTGTGAACAGTAAAATCTTTAGGACTGTGAAATTCATTTATAATGCAGTATATCCATGTAAAAAATTATACTTGTACCCTTTAAATTTATATAAATAGGAAATTATTTATAAATACACAATTTACCTTATGTTTAAAGGCATTTAAAACTATCAATTCAAGAAGCATTTACTGAGTATCTATGATTTTTTTTTACTATCAATAGCTATTTCACATGTGTGAATTTTCCAAATAACTAAATATAATACAACAAACATAATTAATTTAGTTTTATCACAATTCAGGATAAAAAGCCCAGCACACAGTAGAGGCTAACTCACTAGTATTTAACTCCTTTCTTTCCCCCTCACACTCCTAGTCCCTCAGGAATAATAAGAGTTTAAAAGGACTTGAAGATCATGGAGCCCAGTGTGTCACTCAGTGAAGGAATTGCTCCTATAACATTCTAAGTAGGCAATGTGGTAGCCAGTGGAATGTCTGAAGTAATTTCTGTTGTGTCAACTTTACAAATTTTTATCAACATTATTCTTCAATTTACAGATTAGATTATAAGTGTTGCCAGTTACAAACTTTACCTTTTATTCTCATAGAAGTTTTTTTCTTCATTTGTTTTAATATAGTCAAATCATGTATGTAACTGATTATTTGCATTGGAATATACAAAGGCCTTTCAGGATTGATAATTTTTTAAGTTTTATTTTTTTAATTTAATTTAAATATTCTCCTAAGATTGGTAACTTTCTATCTTCATAATTTCTATTAGAATCTACAAAAGGCTTTTCATATATGATCTCATTTGACAATTATAACAAATAGACATAGAAGATAAATTATCTGTTTTATAACCTGAGACTCCAAATGCTTGTGGTTTCTCTAAGAACAGCTGATTACTCACCTAAAACTTTAAATTTTCTGATTCCTATTTCAGTATATTTTAAATTATATATTACATATGCACCATTGATTCTCATTATTTGTGGAGTTTTAGTTTATGTAGTTACCTTGAGCTCTGAATTAGTAAACACTGACCACTGCTTCTAGAGGAGACCAGCTTCCTCTAAGCCTCTAATTACGACATACAGTCAACAATCAATATATGACCTTGTTTCTTCTTAAATGCACCTTAATATGTGTATTAATAACTCATTAACATTAAATGCATTGCCAACAGCACTACAACTTATACCCAAACCAAGCTTATGTAACATGGGTAATTTCCCCATAAGACACATCACAGCCTTTTCTGCTTAGAAACACTGCAGCACCGTGATTGGGAGTCATTTTAAATAGCAAAATCGCTGTGAAAAGCAGAAAGATGCAAAAAATAAGGCACCAAATAGTCCATGAAAAGAAGACTTTGTTACAGTTTGGGAAGTGGCAAAAGAAGGCCAAGCATCATGGTGTTCAGCTTCAGCTGGGAATATGCATGTGGCATGATTCAAATGTCACTCTATGCATATGACACTCAGATGTCACTTTATGACATGTGACCACAAAAGCACCTCAAGTATTGTGAATGTATAGATAAATTTTAACAAGTAGGTGAATTTACAAATGTGGAATCCACAGATAATGAAGATCAGCTGTGTGTGTGTGTATGTATGTGTACTTCTATTATTTTTACAATGAAAACATAATTTGTAAAACCTAAACACATACTCAAATAAATAGAAGAGTACAAAACCTTTTATAATCAATTTATAATCATAAAACTATAATTTAAAATCATATTTTGGAGAGTATCTACACAGACCGTATTCTATAAACTGCAAGCGTATTGTTGCCACAAAGACTGTATTTGTATTATTGTACAGTATTGTAGCTGTATTCTTTCATTACACATATCTTAAACACAATCTGATGTTAATAGACATCTACATTTTCAATGACTGTGAGGCATGTTACTTTCTAAATGTACCATTTTAATTTAACCAAACTCCAAAAGGGTTTTAAAAATAATTTTTACTGTGGTGTAATGAGCGTATAATGAGCATATCTGATACATCCTTGTATTCTTTTCATTAAGGGCTTTGGAGGTGTATGGGATCAAATTCGTTCCTAAAATAAATGGAGCACCATGAACACTCCACAAGAGTGTTTATAGTTTTTGTGCTGTTTCATGCGCATGTGTCCATATCTGCTTCTTCGTTACTTTTCTAATTTTGTTGTAGGTTGAGAAATGCTTGATAAAACAGCATTTAAAATCAAAGCAAACAAGCTCTGAGTGAGAGCTCTTTCATGAATAAACTATTTCACACTTAGTGTATACACTAAACTTAAATTCACTGCTCCTGGATTTGGAATCTGTTCTTAGCGGTCACTTGACACAGTAATTTCTGGATGCACTTATTGTTAATCTTCTTGAGTAGAATTCATTCAATGAATGTTTACTGAGTATCTGTTGTGGTCCACTTTTAAACCTCGTGAAAGCTTCAAAAGTTAATTAAAAGTGATACCTTCCTTTAAAGAATTTCCTAACTAGTGTGAAGTTAGGATGTATGCAAATGATATGTAATAAGTACTACCAACATCCTGGCCAGAATGCAGGCGCCTTGAGGGCAGGAATTTTCACGTTTGTTGGTGTAGCTCCAGCTCATAGAATGTTTTCTAATATGTAGTTTCTCATTAAATACTTAGTAAATGAATGAATATGTGGAATCAAAAAGAAGATAAAAACAATAATTACTGTCTCAGATGTCTGCCATAGCTCATGCCTTACACTAGGAGTTTTTCGTGTATTATTTCACTCAATCCTCACAACAACATTATGATGGAAATAATATTTGCATTTTTTAATGAAAAAGTTAAGGCTTAGAGATGTAACACAGTTTGCCTCAGGTAAAGCAGCTAATAATTGGCAGAATGAGACCAGAGGACTCTTGGGATTCACTGTTCAAGAAGGCAAATTGCACACATAAAGAAATTTCACAGCTATTTCTTTATAAGAAACACAGTTGGGGATGAGATGTTTCCCTGTCCTTTTAACCCATCGCCACAAACACACAGAAGGCTCTGTGGAAGACTTGTAAACTCTTTGAAAATGATTAGTTATTCATTATTTGGGATTTTCTTGATTCAGCAGTTGCTAAAGAGAGACAATAAAAAAAGGTAACTGGTTCTGGCACCAAGAGAGCCTGAAGGCTAACTACCTTTGCCTCTTGTTTCAAGGATGCCTGTGGGATGCTGATGAGCACAATTTTGAAAGAACTTCAGAAGAAAACTCAAGCCTCGCCAGAGCAAGTGTCATTAAGTGTAGATTTACCTCAGCCTCCTGTCCCCTGGGACTCAGGGTTACGAGCTGGACTCGTTATCACTGGGAAGACCCTGGAGTTTGCCCTGCAAGAAAGTCTACAAAAGCAGTTCCTGGAACTGACATCTTGGTGTCAAGCTGTGGTCTGCTGCCGAGCCACTCCACTGCAGAAAAGTGAAGTGGTGAAATTGGTCCGCAGCCATCTGCAGGTGATGACCCTGGCCATTGGTGAGTGAGGATAAATCTGGGTCCTGCACTTCCCCATTTTACACCACATCAGAAGCTGATCCCTCTCTCTTTTTCCCCTCCCACTGTTCCTCCCATTTTCCTCCTCCCTTTCTCTCTACCACATTCACTCTATCCCACTTCTCCTCCATCAATTACTTGAGCACCTCTGTGAACCAGGTAGTAGGATGTGACATGGTAAACAATATAATAGTCGGGACTTCTTAGTTTAGTGTTAGACCCCCAAATCAACGAGCTTAAGCCGGGTAATAAACTGAATGACAGAACTGAAAAGTCCATGTGTTCTGCCTTCAGGAAAGCTAAATTCAAGGACATGACAATTCATTTATTTATCCATTCAACAAATATTTATCAAGTACCTTCTTTGTACTAGGCATTTTTCTAAGGAAAGGAGATACAAGAGTACGTAAAACTGACAAAGTACCTTTTTACAAGGAACTTAAATCTAGTAGGAAGGCATACAGTAAAACAAAGCATAAATCTGTAAGGTATCAGAGAGTGATAAGTACTATTAAAAAAATAAAGTGGAATGAGAAGATGTAGAGCACTGGAGATGGGGTGGGGCTACTCCCTTAAATACAGTTTTCAAAGGTCTCACTGCTAAGGTTGACTATGAGCAGAGACTTGAAGGAAATCGTAAAGGGCCATGGGAGATATGGAGAAGAACATTCCTGGAAGAGAAGACAGCAAAAGTGAAGGCCATGGGGGGAACCATGTTTGGTTTGTCAGAGGACTTTTCTGCAGCTTATTAAAGGTCAGAGAAGCAGCAGGCGGCCAGATCACATAGGGTCTTAGAGGACATTATAAACTGTTGGCTTTTTTCTAAAGAGATTACGGAGCCATTGAAGGATTTGGAGCAGAAGTGGGACACATGATTTGCCTTAAATTTAAAATGATCATTTTGGCTCCTCTGCCAGAGTAATTGTTGGACTGCAAAGTCATACGAAACCAGGTTGAATGCTGTAGAAATAATTCAGCAAGAGATGATGGCGGCTTGGGCACAGCTGGGAGCAAAGGAAGGGGTGGGACATGGTCAGATAATAGGCATGGTCTGAAGAAAGAACCAGTGACATTTGCTGACAGATTGGATATGTTATATGAGAGAAAGAGTTGTCAAAGGGAATGCCAAAGTTACGTCTAAGAACAAAAAGAACGGAACTGCCATTTACTGAAATAGAGGTGGGGGAAATTGGGAGTTGGGTCTTACACATGTGAAGTTTGAAAAGGCTAGGCTGGGCGCGGTGGCTCACGCCTGTAATCCCAACACTTTGGGAGGCCGAGGCTGGTGAATCACCAGGGCAGGTATTCAAGACCAGCCTGGCCAACATGGTGAAATTTTTAGTCTGTACTAAAAATACAAAAAATTAGCTGGTCATAGTGGCAGGCACCTATAATCCCAGCCACTCAGGAGGCTGAGGCAGGAGAATAGCTTGAACCCAGGAGGTGGAGGTTGCAATGAGCCGAGATCACACCACTGCACTCCACCCCAAGTGACAGAGTGAGACTCTGTCTCAAAAAAGAAAGAAAAGGCTATTAAATGTCTAAGCAGTGATGTCAGATGAGAAGCGAGAATAAAATTCTGGAATTTAGAAATAAAGATTTGGCTAGAGATATAAATTTGAGAATCAGAAGTCTAGTGGGTATCAGGCGAGATAAAGTGGCTCACACCTATAGTCCCAGCACTTTAGGAGGCCAAGGTGGGTGGATCACTTGAGGTCAGGAGTTCAGGACCAGACTAGCCAACATGGTAAAACCTCATCTCTATTAAAAATACAAAAATTGGCCAGGCGTGGTGGTGGGAGCCTGTAATCCCAGCTCTAGGGAGGCTGAGGTACAAGAATCACGTGAACCTGGGAAGCAGAGGTTGCAGTGAGCTGAGATTGTGCCACTGCATTCCAGCCTGGGCCACAGAGCAAGATTCTGTCTCAAAAAAAAAAAAAAAAAAAAAAAAAAAAAAAAAAAGTAAGAGTCAATTTGATTTCAAAACCATTAAACAAAACAATTATTATAAAAAAAAAAAAATATATAAAATGTTTAA
>CAUYLG010054812.1:0-14838 GCA_963573385.1 Cacajao melanocephalus
TGGGGCCCTCGTAATGGAGATTGCTGATTTATACAACAAACCACAGAGGTCTCTTTTCCACCTTTTGCCAAATGAGGATAAAACCTGAAGTGTGCAGTCTGAAATCCAGAAGGGAGTCATCACCAGATCTCCACCATGCTGGCACCCTGATCTCAAATTTCCAGCCTCTAGAAGTGTGAGAAATTAAGTCCTTTTGTCTATAAGCTGCCTAGTTTATGGTTCCTTGGTACAGCAGTTCTGAACAAATACATAAGTGATACCCTATTCTGTATTCCAGTGGACAGAAGCTGAATTTATGCCCCTAAACTGTTAAAAAATGACTTAAAAATTGGGTTTTCAGAATGAAAGATAAAATAGATTATATTAGAGACAAGGTCTCCCACTGTCACCCAACCAGAAGCACAGTGGTCGAGAGGTGTAATCATGGCTCATTGCAGCCTCAAACTCTTGGGCTCAAATAATCCCCCAACCTCAGCCTCTTGTGCCACCATGCCTGTCTAGCTGATTTTAACTTTTTTATAGAGAAGGAGCCTCATTGTGCTGTCCAGACTGGTCTCAAACTCATGGGCCCAAGCAATTACCTCCACTCAGCCTCCCAAAGCACTGGGATTACAGGCATAAGCCACTGTGGTGAGCTGTGCCTGCTTTAAAAGATTGAAAATAAAAAATCAATAACTCTTCACCAAATTAAAAAAAACTAGAAAACCCAATAGTTTCCAGGTCTTAGATAAAGACAATTCTGTGTCACAAAGAATGACAAAAGATTATTTAGCTGTTCAAATGATTTACATATATTTAAAAGAAGCAGAGATAAAAGGTACATATAGAAATTTTCCAGGCCATGAATTGTGGCTCATACCTGTAATCTCAGCATTTGGGGAGGCCAAGGCAGGAGGATCTCTTGCACTCAAGTGTTTGAGTGCAGTATAGGCAACAGGGTGAGACCCTGTCACTACAAAAACTAAAAATAATGTTGGCCAGGTATGGTGGCACACGTCTTTAATCTCAGCACTTTGGGAAACTGAAGTGGTAAGATAACAAGGTCAGGAGTTCAAGACCACCCTGGCCAACATGGTGAAACCCTGTCTCTACTAAAAATAATAATAATAAATTTGCCAGGTGTGGTGGTGTATGCCTGTAATCTCAGCTACTTGGGAGGCTAGGCAGGAGAACTTCTTGATCCTGGTAGGCAGAGGTTGCAGTGAACCGAGATAATGCCACTGCACTCCATACTGGGCCTCAGAGCAAGACTCTGTCTCGAAAAAAAATAAAAATAAAGGTAGCCAGGCATAGTGGTGAATGCCTATAGCTATAGGTAATTGAGAGTCTGAGGCAGGAGGACTGCTCAAGCCCAAGAGTTTAAGGTTACAGTGAGTAATGATTATGCCATTGTACTTCAGGCTAAGCAAAAGAGTGAAATTCTGTCTTACAAAGTTAATAATAAAAGTTTTCTAAATTATATTGTTTAAGAAAAGGAAAAAGAAAAAATCTTTTCTTATTTTCAAGTGGGGGACTAGAGCCTCTCATTTGTAATTTGTATTTGCTTCTGCAAAAACTAGGTCTAGACTCGTGGTCTTGAACTATGGGACATCTGAATTCTAGTAGGTGCTGGATTCAGGCACCTGAGGATTGGCCTTGGGCACCCTGTGTGCATGTGAAAAATGGGCTTGTGGGGAACTAAAAGGCAAAGGAGGGGAAAGTGCCATTAAGAACTCACAAGTGGGAGACAGTACAGGGTTAGTGGAAAGACTGGTTTATGCTACAGATGCTGACCCAGGTGAGGCTTTGCTCTGACTTATTTCTGTGTCCATCTGACTTATTTTTGTGTCCATGCAAGAAAATGAGATTATAATCAGGTGACACAGAAACCTGGGTTGATTTAAAAATAAAAAACAGGTTGCCACTACAGATTCAGTGTCTGAGGTACAGTGTATGCCAGGAGTCTTGTAGGCACATCTGTGGGTTTTTGGTGGGAAAGTCTAGGAGGAAAGGTATCATGGGCAAAAATCTTGATGGTGAAGCCTTGGCCTGGGAGGGGCTTGGCCACATCAACATTCAGTGGGTATGTTCAGAGGGAGTGAAAACCTTGTGGTGGCCACAGGTTGGCCGGAGGGCAGAGGGCATCTGTTTTCAGAACTTCTTCACTCAAAGTCTTCAGTCCTTCTTATTCTGGGAGGACACCTGGATCACAGGGCAATGCATGGGGTAGTAGCCTGTGTGCAGAGCAGAGCCTACCTTCCCTGAGACACTTGGAGTCTCTCTCCAGCCCAAGCCCCAGCAATGTCTTTCTTCTTACAACACTTTTGACACCAAATGTGTAAAGTTTTCTGAAAACCAACTGATTCTCCAACACCCACTTTTTGCCCAAAAGTTCAATTCTGACACAGCTTAGAGTTTGCATGGACCTCATAAATTCAAGGCTCAGTCCCATATCACTGCTCTCCCTATAGAAGTGAGTCACATGTCCCAGAAGCCCATCTATACTTTTGAAATATTACCTATAAATCTCAGACTCCCATAAACCTCTCTCCAGGTTAAATAATTTGATAGGAATATTTGAAAAAAACCTCAGCAAATAACTAATTATATTTACCAGCTTATTATAAAAATACAACTCAGAAACAGACAAATGGAAAGGATGTCAAGGGCAAGGAATAGCTGTGAGGAAAGGTAGTCCTGGAAATGGCTGTAATTAAAGAAATTCCCACATCCTTTTTGTTCTCCAAGAACAGCTTAATGAAGAGAAACGTGCTTCTCATTATGACTTAGAGGATGCTCCCCACTCTGTTCTTTCTTTCTTCTTTTACCTATCACAAAGATGGACACAAATTGCAAATTTCCACTTTTAAAAATAAACAACCAGGTCAGTAATTTAGTCTTCAGTGGTCAAAGCAGAGTACTTGTTAATAATACTTTACTTGTTTCTCTTCTTCCCACCAGCCCCTGAGTTTTGACCCACCCACAGCCTGAGCCAGCCTACAACCCCTATTTATGCATACCTCTCCTGAGAACAGGCTGACTTCAAGATGAAACATTCTCTTATCTGGGATCTGATTTTGCTACCCTCCATCCTGTGCTTCCTTTTCAAAGTTTTTTGGAAACTTGTATCCTCCCCCCATGAAATAAAGCTCTTTTTCATCTAATATTTGAGATCCTTAAAGATCTTATCATCTGTACTTTTTTTTTGCAATACTTCTTAAATAACTTCTTCATAAGTCCCAGTTAGTTTTATTTGACAAAGTCTAGAAACAGTCTCAGAGCAATAACAATTTTATTCTAGAAAGAACCTCCCAGCATTTATTCTACCTCAACCCCAACTGCATCTGCCTATGAAATTCCAGATTACCAAGGCTCTATATCTTCTGGCAGTGATAAATGCTCCTTCCATGGTTGGCGTGAGCAGGCCGGGTGGGACACCTGCAGGGTAGACCTTCAGGGAGAATTAACTGGGCCTTCAATGACCCACTTTTGCAGGCTAAAGACTGGCCTGAGCTTTTAGTCAATGAGCTAAGACTTCTACTTCCTAGTTAGGGTCATTCACTTAATTTTCAATTTAAAAAATACTTCATGTTTAAAGAATCTAGCAAAAATTATTCAAATCTAAAGTTTAAAAGAAAGAAAATTACAAGGGGCTTACATCTTATACCACAAGAAGAAACACCAAAGTATCTATTGCTTTCAGAAAATAAACATAATGTAATTATTTTTATAACAAATCATTTAGTAAACAATCATATGTGAACACTTCCAGGAGGTGCCAAGTCTCGGCTCCTAAAACTTAGCATTACCCTCAAACATCCAGATAGTGGCATACATAGCAGAAATTTCATACCACCATAGTGGAAAAGAGACTATGCCTGGTAGCATTTCCAACACTAAGCTCTTAGATTCTGCTTGAAATCACCTCTCAAACAAACAAAAAACAAACCTGGAAAACTTAATACATTCATTCTGCTAAAGAAATTGGTAAGAATTTTTAACAAATGGAATACATTACTATATATTTTTTCAAAATTTATCAACTTAATATACTTTATAAATATTATCTTTTCAAGCTCTACTGATAAAATGTAATTTAAAGTTAAAATAAGTATGAAAATTGTTTAAACGTGACAAAATTAGGAGGTGACAATGCTGATTGAAACACAGACATATCTGACTCAAGTGCCACATCAAGCCATTTTATCACTTGGAATATTTTTCCTTCTCCCATCTGGCTCAGTGAAGTGGGCCATGTCCATTTAACCAAGAGCCACTGTGCAGCGCTCCATTGTGTCGCTGAGGTGCATTTTGCTTTGCAGGTTTTTGCACTGCCTCATGGAATTGCATGTTTCTTGTCCTTTGAAATATTTTTTCTCCCTTCACCAATCTGAGAAATGTTTTCCTCAACACCACCATTCAATTGCTTAGTCAGCAATGTGTCTCTAAGGAATGGAAACTATGGGTTGGGGTAAGAAAATCTTAATGTCCTCATGAGTTTGCTTTTAGAGGAAGTATACCTGAAGATTGCTTCCGGCAAAATGCATTCAACCGATCCAAAAAGAGGCTGCATTCCCATACCTTGGGCTGTTTCCTGAGAGAAGATGACCCAAGGAATACTATTTAGCAGGCACTTCATGAGGCATGGCCACTGTTGGCATCTTGGGAAATCCTCAGTTTTAAAACTCAAAACTAGGAAAATAACACAGGATAGCTGAGGATGTATTGCCCTGTGAAGTTTCCAAAGTAAAACCTCAACCCAAAGACATTCTGATAAGGGGTCTGTGCCAAGGGAAGATTAAAGGAAGCATGACGGTTTTCTGTTATTTTTTCTTTTTTCTTTTTTTTACAGTGGAATGTTAGGGGATTAAAACCATGCTATTTACTGTATTGAGGTAAAAATTAAAAGGCCTAGCTGCCTCACCCAAAGGTTTAAACATAAATAAATAACTTGGAACATTAATATACACCTGATGATGTCCTGAGCAAACATGTTCCATGTTAAAATAAAATAAAACGTTACTATTATTCTAAAATATTAATTTAGGATTATTATGCAAATATATCCTATTTAAATTATTATTGATGTATAACATGTATACAGAAACATATGCACAAAACATTTATGGAACACTTGATGAATTATTACAAAATAAATACACTTGTGTAACCAAGAAATGGAATTAGACTTGTTCATGCCCTTGACGCTTTCTTTTTTTTTCTTCCCAAAGGTAACCAAGATCTTTTTTTTTAAGATGGAGTTTCACCATGATGGCCAGGCTGGTCTTGAACTCCTGACCTCAGGTGATCCACCCATCTTGGCCTCCCAAAGTGCTAGGATTACAGGCATGAGCCACCATGCCCGGCCAGGTAACCAAGATCTTAAGAGCCAAATGTAGATCAACTTGGTCTCTTTTTTTTTTCATGGAGACAGAGTCTTGTTCTGTTGCCCAGGCTGGAGTGCAGTGGTGCTATCTCGGCTCACTGCAACTTCCACCTCCCAGGTTCAAGCAATTCCCCTGTCTCAGCCTCCTGAGTAGCTGGGATTACAGGTGCACAGCAGAGTGCCCTGGCTAATTTTTATATTTTTAGTAGAGACTGGATTTCACTATCCCCCACCTCGGCCTCCTGAAGTGCTGGGTTTACAGGTGTGAGCCACCACACCCAGGCTGTACAAGTGTTTTATTACAGAATGTTAAAAAATACACAAAATACAAAAACAATACAACAGACCTGTCATGCAGCTTTAAAAGCTACTAGTCATCTGCCATTTTTGTTTCATTTATACTTCCAGACATTCCCCTCAGTTTTATAAGTTTTTAGGCTTTTTGAATAAAATGTATATTCTTTGCAAGGTGCAATCTGAACTGTACCTTTTTAACAAATGAATACACTCATATAAACTTTTCCCCTTTTTAGAATAAAATTACAACACTTAGCAATCATTAATGTGCATATAAGTTACCTCAAAGTGTTATTTAAAATCCAGATTTGTATTTAATAGATCTGAGTTTTGACTGAGAATTCATATTTCTAACAAAGTACAAATCCATAGGGCACATGACAACAGTAAATACAATTTGATGAATAAAATTAAAGGCAATTGACCTAAGGCAAAAAAGAAAACCCAATAATCAAAGCATTAGTGCTATGTGCTATCTGTAGGAGCACTTGGTTAGTAATAACAAACTAAACAATTTTATTAATTATTTTAATAACCAAAATTTGTAAAATTTCTAGCATTTTTTTCATAGAAATGCTCTTTGCCAGAAAAAAATTTCACATAATAAGAGCAAAAATGGCAAACATTTGCAAGTAAAAGTCTTATAAAATTAAGTAGCAGATGTCTTTTCAAGCTCATGGCCTTCAGATAGTTACCCAAAACTCAATCATTTATATAGCAAGTGCAAATAATTTTCATACCTTCCTATTAAAATTATATTTTAATGCCTTTAAAAATATAACTGTTTTTAAATAAAGTTCACTATAATTTTGTGTATGACGTGTGATAAGTTCCCCTTAAAGTCACCTTAAATTTACTTAATTTTATTAGGGACTGTCTGTCTATGACCCAATAATATTTGGGGATCCTCCCTCCATTTGCACAGGCATCATAGCTTGGGAAACAGGAATTCACAGGACACAGGCTGTCCCCTGCATATTTTTCCACCTCAGATATCAGTTCATCTGTCAACCAACTCATGTGAGAATTGAGGCCATGTGTTCCCTTTATTCCTGGGCACTCTCCTCAGAGGAAGAAAAGATCAGCAGGTCCTGTTGGGGGATGCCTGCTAAGAGGCCAAGCTCCCTAAGCTGTGAGAGCTCTAATCAGCAGGTATAGACTTTTCAGTGGGGAGAAATAAGGCAGGCATTCTGAACCTGAAACTTCATCACATTTTGTTTCATCTCAAGACAGTTTTGACAGGCTGTTTTGGAACATGTCTGGAAGGTGAACTCTGAAGAAGAGTGTGTAATTTGATGTGACTCAGATGAGGTCTTTTGTGGGGATCAGGAATTCAATGCCCAGTATCTGAGCTGGTGTCTTGGAGGTCAGTAGGTTTCCTCTTTGTATCAAGTCCATTGTTACCAGGGAGTAGGCTGGAGATTCTAAACGGCTTCTAGAACCCGTCTCTGATTCTTTTTGGGAGATGGGGTCTGAAAAAGCCAAAGTCAGTATTTTTGGGAAATTCTAGAAAGTCTGGTTGGAAATCTGAGAAGATCTCTTGCCTAATGCCTAAATGCTCAGTTTTCAGCTCTAGCCATATAGATGCTTGGTAGGCGTAGAGCTCGGTTTACATTTATATCAGCACAACATGTCAGAGTTGAATAATAACCAGGACAAAGTGTCTTGGTCGCAGGCTGGGGAACATCTTAAAAGCAAACTTCTAGCCTGCTGACTTTCATCTTGGAAATGAGTGTTGGGTCCTGGCCAAAGTGACTGAATGCAGCATGAGTCCAATCTATAAATACACCTTCTAATGGAGAAATGTTTGTATCTTTTCAGTTTGATGCAATCAAGGTAAAATTACCATGCTATTGGTTCGTTTACTTTTTATTATTTAATATCAAATCTAAGACAAAACACATTAAATGCTTATTGACATATGTATTTGTTCTTCACCAGGCTCATAGTATCTGCCTAATTTTAAACTTTCTTCCATTATGTAGGTTTTAACTTATTTTATTGTAGAATATTAAATCTAATACAGACATTGTCCTTTTACATATAATTTCCTTTTATTTAATATATTTTCTATTGGAATTTTACCTTAAATTATGGACTATTTTATCATATAAATAGCTTCATTTCTATTTAGAAGATAAAAGTATTTGGGTTTCTTGTCTTATAATTTTTATACTACTTAGTAATGAGATAAATATTAATGTTTTCAGGGTATTTTAAATTTTAGATAAGTACTCATTATATCCATGTGAAGCTTATTTTTACTGTATGTGTGGGTTGGAGAGTTGTTTTCACTTCTGTTTCAACTTTACTCTGATCTCCCTAGAACTCATAGCTCTTGTAGTTGGGAAATAGCAGGTTATCATTCCAATAAATGGGGCAAATTCAATGATAACACACTACAAATGAGTTTGAAAGCAGGACATGTCTTCAAAGCACAAACAACATGAGCCTGCATATGTACGATAGTAATGTATAAGCTACAGTTTGGATGGGAAATAAAAGAAGAGAAAATGTGTTAAAGTAAATTAAAATGGAGATCAGGTCTCAGGAATTTCTGAGCAGACAAAATCATTTAGGTCTCATAAGTGATCTCAACCTTGCTTGATTTGCAAATATAAACAAAACTTAAATAATTTCTCATAGCTGCCTATTTAAAAAACAGAAATGAAGCTCAACCAATCAGGAGTAGCCAGCAACCTTATATAAATAGGAACTGTCCAAAGAGGTAAGAAAAAAAAAATAAAAACCCAACCAAACAAGAAACAATAAAAAAATTTGTACTACCATCAATCAAATGATGTCTTTGTTTCTACATTTTTCCCATGAACACTTGCTTCTTCCACTGTAAATGAAACACTGTCTTTCAGCTGATGTTCTACAATCTATCAATTGCTCTTACTCAAATGAACACTTTCAATTTCATTGTGTCTCAAATTACTTTTTAGAAGAATAAATATAGTAGGAATAAACATTATAAAAACGTGTACAGAATATGAGAAAAACCGTAGAAAGTTTTTAAAATATATGAATATAAACACAAGCAAATAGAAAATTTGTATCATATTCTTAGGCTGAAAAACTGAATATTATCAACGTAAATTGTCCTTAAAGTGAGTTATAAATTCAATTTTGTTTCAATACAGACACCATTAGATATTGGAAGTAGGCATGTTACTATTAAATATTGTATAGATGAAAACACAAATAAGACTAGCCAAGAAAACTAAAAAAAAAAAAAAAAAAAAAGACTAGCCAGCCTTGTGAAAAAATCTTGATTAATTAAATCAAGATTAAATTAAATCTTTATTAATTAAATCAAGATTAATTTAAATCTTTAAGATTAATTAAATCTTTAATTAATTAAAAAAAAGTCATATCATTGAAACTAAAAATTCAGAAATAGACCAAAGGGTCTAAGAAAGTGTCATAGTGCATCCAGGCTGCTACAACAAAATATTTTAGACAGAGTAAGAATAAACAACAGAAATATATTTTTCACAGTTTTGGAGGCTGAAAGTGTAAGATCAAAGCAACAGCAAATTTGATGTTTGGTGAGAGCCCTGTTCCCCATGGATGGTACCTTCTTGCACAAGGGACAGGGACATTCCCCTTAACCTCCTTTGAAAAGGCATTTATTCCATTTATGAAGATGAAGGAATTTTGGCTTAATCACTCCCTCAAAGGCCAGATGCCTAATACTCTTCACATATGAATTTGAAAGGGGACCTAAACATTCAGGCCATAGCAATAATTTAGTAAGCAGTAAAAGCTACATGGAGAATGGCATCATTCATACTTGAGGTATAAAAATGTAATGCTTTTATCACAAAAATGATTCATTTTTCATGGCAAACAACAAAATAAAAGTCTAATGAAATTATATTTTTCATAAATATAAATGTATATGGCAAAAAATTAAGTGTTGATAAAGTTAATTCTAAGAGTGATATCAGGATATCCTAGGTTTCTGGGGATGGGCAAGGCTCCAGAGTTTTCTCCTGTACATTTTTCTGGATGTTGCCAATGCTCATATTCAATTTGAAAGTAGATAAAAATGTTAGTTTCTATTTCAACATTTACTAAATTTAAAATAATAAAGGCCAATTTATGAATAATTCTCAAATAATTATTCATCAGTGGTGCTGTGCTGAGGAAGAGCACAGACTCTCACACCCACACACATGTGATTTTTGATCAAATAAATTTCTCCCTGTGCCAGAGTCACATATGTTACACTTGATCAGAGGCTTTCACAGGCGAGCGTTGCTCTGCAGCCCTACCACAGACTTAACCCTGAAAATCTGACCCAGAAGGTGGTAGATTAACACCCACCCTAGTGTTCTGATCTACATGAATCCTCTCTTAATAATCCCTTACGGGGATCTGGAATCTTTTCTGAATTCCTCTGCCACACACAGCTAGACTTGAAAATTTGGACAGAAGTTTTTATTCTAGCTGGGACTCCTGCCCTGTCCTGCCAGCTTCTCTAGAAGTACACTTTTCTAGTCACTCCTGAGCGATTCCATCTAAGGTTATCTCTCTGTGTCAACATTATTGATCTTATAAAGTGGGATGAGAAATAGTTTAGAATCCAGCTATGCTTCTGTCTGTGTCCAGGATTCCTTACCTGACTTATGTTTCTCATTTAACTAAATATTGACAAATACAGATTTATCTCTAGAAGGTAGAAAAACAGAAGGAGAAATTCCAGTTCATAGAGGAAGACCCAATTGTTTCCAGATTGGGTCAAACTTAGTTTGACAGGAGTTCTGTGGCAAGCTCCTAGCTGACTTTAAAATCAGTGTGACCAGTAGTAGTGTCAAGATGGCTATGAGTCCAAAAGCCCAAAGAACAACTCTAGGTGGAGGCTAATCCTTTGCTGAAGGCTCTAAATGTCAAAATCAAGATTTGATTGGCCTCAGGATGAATTGTTCAGTGCAAATCTCCCCAAATATTTTTACTAAACCTTAATTAGAAAGTAAGAGTCTAGATTTTTTAACCCTCACAAAAAATAAATTTCTGATTTTTTCAACTGGGATCTATGTATGTGTGTTGGAGCATGCCTTTACCAACCAGTGTGAAGTTACAACTCCCCTTGTTCCTCTAATTTCTACTTGTGCAGATTTCAAATACAGAAGTGAGAGCTTAGGGTTTCCTGTTCTTTTGCTGAGCATGACCCTGAGCATCCCCATTTCCTTCTAGATCCCCATTTCCTTCTATTATTAGGACTATGACCAGAGTCCTAATTCCCAGCAGCTTTTCCTCCTGGAGCTTTTCAGTATGATTATTTTTAGGCCCAACTGATACCTTTGTTCCTGGTGGACTGGGTAGTTCATTTCAGTGTAAATGCTTTTACAAACATCTCAAAGTTTTCTCTGCTTTTAAAATGAAGTAATTCTGCTGTTACCTTTTCTCATAACTTGAGGGTTATAAAAAAAGAAAGACAATAAACATTTCATACAAATAGCATAAAAAGAGACTGGGGATGACTATATTAATAGCAGACAAAATATACTAAAAAGTTACCAGAGAAAACAAGACATTATACAGTCATAAAGTGTTCACTTGGCAAGAAGATAGAAATATTTTAAACAATTACCTACATAATAACAAAACATTAATATACAAAAAGGGTAAGTTGATAGAATTAAAGGGACAAATAGTTCTAAAATAATAGTTGAATATGTTAATACTCAGAGTAATGAATAGAATAATGAGACAGATGATAAATTAGAAAATAGAGAGCCTGACACAATAAACCAAATTGATCTAACAGATATATAAAAGACACTCCATCCAACAACAAGAGAGTACACACTCTTCTCAAATGCATATGTGGAATTCACCAGGATGGTTTGTGTATTAGATCTAAAATTAAATCAATAAAAGAAGAAAAACTAGAAAATTTGCAAACTTGTATAAATTAAAAAATATACTCTTAAAAAACCAATAAGTAAAAGAAGAAATCACAAGAGAAGTAGGAAAATGCAAAGGAAGAAAAATGAAAACACAACATATCAAAAGTTATGGGAAACAGCAAAAACAGTCCTAAGATAAAAATCTGCAGCTAAAAATCATTTAAAAATTATGAAGATCTTAAATCAATAATAACTTTGTCACCTATCAATTCAGAAAAATAATACCAAATTAGATTCAAAGAGAAAAAAGTAAGTAATAAAGCTTTTAGCAGAAATAAATGACATAGAGATTATACAAACAACAGAATACCAAGAAACCAAAAACTAGTTCTCAGTTCTTCAAAAAAGAATTAACAATGGGCAAATCTTCAGCTACACTAAAAAAATCAGAGTATTTACATACTAAAAAGAGACATAAAAATGGGAGATTAATGTTAATTCTAAAGGATTAGAATGTTTTTAAATGTCTGCTATGAAGTATGAGAGGACAATAAATTGGAAAATCAAGATTAAATGGGCAGATTTCTACATATACAAGACTTGATTACAAAGAAATACAAAATCTAAATATACCTACAACTATTAAGGAAATGGAATCAGTCATTAAAAACTTGATGAAGAAAAGCCTTTGTTTTGTTGGCTTCACTAGTGAATTATATCAAGCATTTATAGAACAAAAAGTCTTTCCAAACTCTACCAAAAAACTGAGAGTACAGCTCCAAACTTATTCCATGATACCAGCATTACCTAGTACCAAAGCCAAAGACACTACAAAATCCCACAACTAAGACACCTTATGAACACATATGCAAAACTACTCAGCCAAATCCTAGCTAACCACATTCAGCAGCATACTAGCAAGATTACACCCCATGACCAAGCAGAATTTATTATTGGAATGCAAGAAAGTTTTAGCATATGACCGGTTTCTGTGCAGTGGTATTTACAACTAATTGATTGCAACCAGTTACAGATTTCTTTATCCCTTCTCCACTCCCACTCTTCACTTAGCTAGCCCTTTTTAGCAAAAATTTTAGCGTATGAAAATTAATCAATGCATATACCACATTAACAAATTTTTTTTAAAAAAAAATCTCATTAATACCGAAAAAGTATTTCACAAAATTCAAAATATTTTTATAATAAATTAGGAACTTACTACGTTAAAATAAATAAAAGGAAACCATCTTTGTAAAATTCACATATAAAAAACCCACAGCAAACATCATATTCCAGAGGAAAAGACCAAAAGGCTTTTCTCTAAGCTCAGAAGCAAGGCAAGAATGTCTGCTCTTGCCACTTTCATTCAATAGAGTATTGGAAGTTCCAATCAGAGAAATTAAAAAAGAGAACTAAATAAACTGCATCAAAATATGTACAGAAAATATATCCTTATATGTAGAAAATTTTAGAGATTCCACACAAAAACTATTACGACTAACAAATTCAGCAGAGTAGTAGCATATAAAATTGACATAGAAAAATAAATTGTATTTTATATAGTAATATAAATAATCTGAGAAGAAAACTATAAAAATAATTTAATTTACAATAGCATAATAATAAAGTATTTGGGAAGTAACCAAAAACTAAAATTCCAGTGACTTAGTGTAGACATTGAAAATAAATCCATTTTTAAGTTTATGTGGAATCTCAAGGGACTCTAAAAAGCAAAAATAATTTTGAAAAAAAATACCAAAGTTAGAGAAGTCACACTTACTGATTTGAGGACTTAGTATAAAATTCTAAAATAGTATACTACAAATAGACTAATGGAGTAATATATAAAGCCAACATAAATAAACACTCTAAAGTGCAATAAAAAATATATATATATATATAAAGAAATAAAACATCTTAACAAGTTTTTAAAAAATAAAAAATAATAAAAATAAACACATATATATGGTCAAATGATTTTTATGGGAAAAGAACTGTCTTTACAACAGCTGGTGCAGGGGAAACTGGGTACCCACATGTTAAAGAATGAAGCTGAACCCTAAGAAAAAATAAGTAAGTGGATTAGAGACCAAAACATAAGAGTTAAAACTACAAAATTCTTAGAATACAATGTAGGTAAAACGTGTTGTAACATTGGATTTGGCAGTAATTTTTTAACAGGACACCCAAAACACAAGAAACAAACAAACAAAAAATAGGCAAATACGACTTTATCCAGAATATACAAATAACAATTCAGCAACAGTAAAACAAACGACTTGTTTAAAATATAGGCAAAAAACTTAAAGAGATATTCCTCTAAAAATTATGTAAACTGGCTAATAAGCACATGAAAGGATACACAACAAAACTAATCATTAGCGAAATGCAAATATAATCTCAAATGACCTATCACTCAATACCCATCAGCATAGCTACTACCAAAAGAAAAGACAAGCAAACAAACAGCAAAATCACAAGTGTTGGTGAGGATGTGGAGAAATTAGAACATTTGTACACTGTTGGCAGAAATGTAAAATGCTGCAGCTGCTATAAAATAACAGCACAGTAGTTACTAAAAAATTTTACACTTAAAATTACCATATGACCCAGCAATTTTACACCATGTTATGTAGTAAAAGATATGAAAGCAAAGACACAAAATAATGCACGTACACCTAGATTTATTGCAGCATTATTCACATCACCCAAAAGGTGGAAGCAACCCAATTGTTATTTGAATTATCATCAATGAATAAGTAGAAAAAATGTGATTTATATATAGAGTGGAATATTATTCAGTTAAGTAAAATAAGGAAATTCTGACACATGGTATATTATGCATGAACCTTAAGGAAATTGTTGAAAGAGACATAAGCCAGTCATAAAAGGACAAATACTGTATGATTCCACTTGTGAGATACTTGGAGTAGTTAAATTCTAGAAATCCCAAGTATCTCACAAGTGGAATCATACAGTATTTGTCCTTTTATGACTGGCTTATGTCTCTTTGCACAAGAGTTGTTCCTAGGAGCTAGAGGGGTAACAGGGAGCTGTTATTTAATGGATAAACAGTTTTGGTTTTGCAAGTTAAAAGAATGTCCTTATAAATGGGAATTATAGTTGTAATACAATGTGGATGTACTTATTTTTTCTGAGCTGCACACTTAAAATAGCTAAAATGGTTAATTTTGTGTATACTTTACCACAATGTGAAAAATAATTTTTTTTATTATACTTTAAGTTCTGGGGTACATGTGCAGAATGTTCAGGTTTGCTTCATAGGTATACATGTTTGGTGGTTTGCTGCACCCA
>CAUYLG010054813.1:0-19516 GCA_963573385.1 Cacajao melanocephalus
GGGTTTTGGTTGTTGCATTGCGCCAATATTTTTACACTGCTAAACACCCTGTGTAAAGACTGACTACAAAAAAAAAAAAAAAAAAAAAAAAGCAAGAAAATAGGATGAAAAAACAAAAAACATAAATGCTCAAATTGAATCACAAGCTGGGTGTTAGTTTGGTAGTGTATCCATAACACATACTGTGATGCTTTGTTTACTTTTCACTTGCAACCTTTGCATTCGCATCTCAAGCTCTGTACATTAAATGAAAATTTACCTATGATTCTGCATTTAATTAGTAAAAACAGTAGCATATATTTGTAAACATATATATTGCATATATATACACACACACGTATTCGTATGTATCCCAGTGCCCAAATCTGGAATATAGTTTCCCCTTTCACTGCAAAGCTGCCTGAAAACCATGATCTTAACCTTGTTTGATAGAATATATTTGAGGAGTAGGAAGAAGATACTTATGCTGAAGAGTCGATGTCATGATACACTTGTCTGATTCCGTAATGTTAAGGGAGCATCGGTCATATTTTAAGAGTAAGTAGGGAGCTATGGTAGAATCCCACCATAAGTGGAGTCCAGAAAGACTTACTATAGATTGTGTCACCTGTGGGGTCGCATTACTGCGAGGTTAATAAAATTATCTTGACTGCTAGCTAGGAGTTGCCATGGGGAATTCTTAGTATGATCCAAATGCATCAAAGTCCCAGATGCATTTTGGAACCACCTAGTGGGAGTTGTCGCCCTAACCCCCAGTCTGAATATCAATGTAGATGCTTCTGGGTCGTGTGGGTCGCTGGATCTTCGAGGGCAATAAGAGTAACTCCAGGAATCTCCTGTTCTGTTGAGAGCTGCTCTGTCAACCCAATCTGAAAGGCTGGACCAATGGGAATACTGCAGACCTCTGCTCTGGCACACTGCTTGCCAGTTGGGATCACCTGCTGCCTTCCTGTCAACCTTCGTGCCCTTTTATTGTCCCAGCCCACTTCCCAGAACATAAGAACATTAACACACCTGCATTTAAGAATGTTGACTGGTCAGAATATAGGAGCTAACTGGATTATAGCCAAATTTTCATTATCCTGGGGTGTGTCATCAGGGCATTTTACTCTAGGTTAGCCTTGCATATTCATCTTCCCTCACCCCATCCTAACCTAATAGTAGAGGCTAAAAATACATATTTAAATCATTGTAGAGCTTCTTTTATTCCATATTCTAGGATAAGTAATATATATGATCCCAAAATAAGCCAATATAGCAAGGACAAGGATGTACAAGTCAAGTGTTTTGGTCACATGAATAATAATACCATGTCTTCTGATACTGGTACAAACACTTAGCTTTAAAGAGGAATGCATGGCCCTCTGCTCTTCTAAATCTCCTGAAATCACATAATACTAAATGGATGGTTTCTTAGAAGCCAAACACAATTATCATCCAAACCTTTCAAAAAGGAAATTTTTGAGCTTCAGCTGGCAGTAAGGGGTTTTGTCTGGAGAGAGACTGCATTACTTTGTCACAATAATAATTAGTCATGAAAATGTCATCTCTGTGCCAGTAGTGAGACTAAAATGTCTGGATGTCAATATAAATAGACATCAGGATGCCATACAAGGGGTTGAAAATATCATTGAGATTGTGGGTGTTTTGTTGGCAAAATAAAGACATTGAGCAAGCACATATGTTATTCCAGTAAGCCACAGACTGAAAGAAATCAAAGCTTGAGTGCCGAAGCGCGTGTTTTCTCTTGAACTAGGAGGCAAAACATGAGGAAGCTTTCGAAGCTGGCAGACCAAGAATTCGTTAGTTGGGAACACCTGATACATATCAGGACAGATGCAGCCACAAATTTTTCTCCAGGGACTGGGGTGTAGGAAGGAAAATATGTGTTCTAGGGTGAGGAGGAAGCAAATGGAATTGATGCTTATCACACACAGCCTATTTAATTAAAGAGACATTACCGTTCATCCCAAGAGTAAGCTTTTCAAACTAAGGTGACTTAAGAGACAAGAGATGGTCGCAAATAGCTTAGGACTTTCTGAATGTTTTAAAAGGAATTTTAAATGAAGGTAGTTTCAAAAAGAATATCTAAGTGATATCTTTTTCTGTGACTCGGAATCATATGCTAGGCCTTGAGATACAGATACGGAAACCTGGGAGCTTCACTTCCTTGTCGGAGCTGAGAGAGTTCTATGTGTGACTACTGTGGATCAGCTGATGTTTGTGTGGGGAGGTTTGAAACCTCTTTTCTGTAGCTCTTTCACCTAGCGTTGTTTAGAAAAGGACATGTGTCGCAGTCAACAATACAGCTGCACCATCATCTGCTTTATGGCTCCCACTTCTGGACTGCCCAAGCATGTCAGAGGAAGATAGTGAGGTAGACTGACAGTGTCGTGGTCTGTTTCTCAGGAGTGTGTAGCTACTGCCTCACTCTGCTTCCCCTAAAAAGAAAAAAAAAGCCCACTCTTTTATAAATAATTAAACTTATTACCTGCAAATATTTAAGCAATTCTCGCAAACATGCAATTTAAACCATCACTTCAAAGTAATTATTGGCAAAGTCTACCAATGAATGGCCTTCCCAAAAGAAACATGACAGAATTTATTAATTCTGGAGCCTGAAGCCAACCAAGGGCTTTCTCCAGAGTGCCCCAAGAGAACTGGAAATCAAAATAAGCCCAAATCAATCAAATCAAAATTTGATTGAGTTACTATAATCAAATCTTAACACCCAAACTGCCTATGAATATGTAATCTAATTGACATAACCATATTCCAATTTACAGGCCCTTCAAACTAGCCCATTCAATTCAGTGAACTTTGAGTGGCTCCACTAGGCCACTTACTATGTTTGGTGAACTGGTCGGTATTAAAATGGTCTGTAGTTTACTTTAAAATAGTATTTGATTAAGTTACAGTGTCTTAAGCATAAATCAGTTCAGGGATGTTCAACTCACATAGGGAGCAACTACAGTTGTATTCAGTTTTCCATACCTCAGAATCAACACCTACATCCTGCTAATCAGCATACTGAATGCCAGAAGCAAATCTCTTGGGTTTCACAGTGTTGATTGCTGTGATGAATATTGAATGTTAGCTCTTAGACATCAGTGGTGAAATTAAAAGTATTCATATTGCATGGAGAGGAGAGTGGTTACAAATATGTTAGAGACTTGCTCTAAGCTTGCATGAATAGGGTATAAAAAGTAAACAAAGGGCCAGGCACAGCGGCTCACACCTGTAATCCCAGCACTTTGGGAGGCCTAGGCAGGTGGATTACCTGAGGTAAGGAGTTTGAGACCAGCCTGGCCAACATGGCAAAACTCATCTGTACTAAAATATAAAAATTAGCCAAGTGTGGTGGCAGGTGTCTGTAATCCTACCTACTCAGGAGGCTGAGGCAGGAGAATCACTTGAACCTGGGAGGCAGAAGTTGCAGTGAGCTGAGATTGGGCAGCTGCATTCCAGCCTGGCAACAGAGCAAGACTCTGTCTCAAAAAAAAAAAAAAAAAAAGTAAACTAAGACTTAGAATTTACCTGTTAGGTGGAGCCCAGGGTTTGCTCCCTATAGTCTTGTATCTAGATATTGGTTATGATGACTTCTGATGGCCTGATTTATAACACAGGGGTTAAAAGATGCTGACTCTGAGTGCTGTGTTAGCGTCTAATCAGGCATGGGAGTTTTCAGAGAACCTAAGAGGACAGACAGCTGGACCTTATTAAATGTACAAAACTGCATAGTTTTGGACCTGCTTGCTCATCAATGTTTGATGAATAAATATCTGTATATGTGGCAGAATTTGGTTTGAAGCTTGCATTCTTTATGACCTTGTAGCAAAGTTAAGGAATAACTAAGTAACCCTTACCCACCTCGGCTTCTTCAATGGCTACTGTTACCTTCTGGAAAGAACCTAAGAATTGTGTATGACCAAATTGCCTTAGATCAGTAGACCCTACTTTCAAAGAATTCACAAAGGACTTTCTTTTTGTTCTTTTTTTTGGAGACAGAGTATTGGTCTGTCACATAGGCTGGAGTGCAGTGGCACAATCTTGGCTCACTGCAACCTCTACCTCCTGGGTTCAAACAATTCTCATGCTGAGCTCAGCTTCCCAGGTAGCTGAGATTACAGGCAGTAGAGACAGGGTTTTACCATGTAGGCCAGGGTGGTCTCAAACACCTGACCTCAGGTGATCCACCTGCCTCTTCCTCCCCAAATGCTGGGTTTACAGGTGCAAATCACTGTGCCCAACCACACAAAGGACTTTCAACAAGTCAAATTACTGCTCAATTAGTTCAAGGCTTGGGAGTCCAGAGGCTACCAAAGTTCTCAGAGACTGACCAATCAATGGCCACGCTCCAGACCCTTTAAACTATAAATAAATAAATATATACACATTTATGTATTGCTCCATTTTCAGACTGCTATAAAGAACTACTTGAGACTGGGTAATTTATAAAGAAAAGAGATGTAATTGACTCACAGTTCTGTATGGCTGGGGAGGCCTCAGGAAACTTACAATCACAGTGGAAGGCAAAGGGGAAGCAAGGCACATCTTACATGGCAGCAGGAGAGAGAGAGGGGTGGGGTAAGCCACCACACACATTTAAACCGTCAGATCTCATGAGAACTCACTATCACAAGAACGGCACTATCACAAAAAAGACACAATTTTCGTCTCTGACAAAACAGACTTTAATAGTAATAAAAACTAAAAGAAACAAAGGACATTACATAATGGTAAAAGGATCAATGCAACAAGAAGAGCTAATGATCATAAATATATATGCACCCAATATAGGAGCACCCAGATACATAAGACAAGTTCTTAACGACTTATAAAGAGACTTAGACTCTGCACAATAACAGCGGGAGACTTTAACACCATATTGTTAACATTAGACAGATCAACGAGATAGAAAATTAACAAGGACATTTACAACTTGAACTCAGACCTGGAACAAGTAAACAATAAATATCTATAGAATTCTCCACCCCAAATGCACAAAACATACATTTTTCTCAGTATTATATTATACCTATTCTAAAAGTGACCACATAATTGGAAGTAAATCACTTTTCATCAATTGCATAGTATTTCACAGATTTAAATGAAATATTGGTTGGCTGTTTGTTATTTTCTTCCCTTATTCCTTCCTGTCTCTGTTGTTAAGCACAATTATTGGCATAAAAGAGGTCTTCAATATCTATTTTTAGATTGCATTTGAGCCTGGGCAATAGAACAAGACTCCTGTTCTCTCTCCCCCTTTCTCTTCCTCTTTCTTTCTTTAAAAACAAAAACAAAAAAACAAAGTGCTGGGATTACAGAAGTGAGATACCATGCCCAGTTTTTTTTTTCTTTATAAAATTAAAAAAAAGAAAGAAAGAAAGAAAGAAAGAAAGAAAGAAAGAAAGAAAGAAAGAAAAAACATAATCAGTAGATGTAGAACCCAGTGAAAATATTCTGAAAAGAATCTGGACACCAATAATGAAAGCAACAGAAACAGAGAACTCTACCTATCACAGGCTCTCATGGAAATTACAGTTAAATTTTTTTAAAATTAGCAAATAAAAATAGGGCCAGTTGTGGTGGCTCACACCTGTAATCCCAGCACTTTGGGAGGCCCAGGCAGGCAGATCACTTGAGCACAAGGAGACCAAGACCAGCCTGGGTAACATGGTGAAACCCCATCTCTACCAAAACCCCATCTCTAGCTGGGTGACGTAGCTGGTGCTTGTAGTTCCAGCTATGCCAGGATGCTGAGGTGGCAGGATCACCCAAGCAGAGGAGATTGAGGCTACAGTGAGCCATGATCGCACCACTGCACTCCAGACTGGCCCACAGACCTTATCTCAAAAATAAAAATAAAATGAAGTAAAAATAATGTTAAAAATAGTATCAAAAACATGCAGCTGATTGGTAGTAACAGCCCTGGAGAGCAATATATTGACACACTAGACCAACAGTGTGGGTTTTTAAAGCCAACTTAACCAGCATTTACAAACACAACAAATCAGATTATAAAAAAATATGAAATATTACAACACTTCATAATAGTGACATATGAAAGTTCAGAGAAGGGATATTAAAAACATTTGCATCTCAAAAGTAAAAAATCTCTTGAAAGTAAGACACCTCTTCCTTGTAACAAGGTTAAGAAAAAAAAACAGGTAAAAGGTACATCATCATTTCCAATGAAATCTCTAACATATAATAGTAATGAACAGAAAAATTAAAAGAAAAGGAGACAGTACAAACATTCTATAATATGGTGAACCCAAACCAAAAGGATGTCACAAAAGAATACTGAAACCATGTAAATTTCAGAAACTTTCAAAATTTAAAGTCATGTTTATGACTTACATGCCTCCACTTGAAAAAAATAACTTGAAGCAGTTTATTAAAAAGATGTATAATGCAGGTACGATAAAATAAATAAGCTCAAAAGTGTGAGCTGATTCCGTAAATGTGAGCTGGAGTATCTCATCACACTATTGACAGTTTGGGCTGCGTAATTCTTTTTTTGGAGGCAGCTGTTTTATGCATTCTGGGGTATTTAGCAGCAGCCCGGTTTCTGCCCACTAGATGCCAGTAGCGGCACCCCTTTTTCTCCTAGTTGTGACAACCAAAAATGGCCCCAAATACTGCCAAATGTCCCCCAAGGGGCAAAAATGCCGCTTGTTGAGAATCAGTGGCCTAGGCTAATAAAAGCTACTGCAATTGAGATTAAGTTTAGCTGTGAGCATCTCAACAGCTAAAACAAAAGTTAATCATGTTTTGGGTTGCAGGATACTCACTGGTAAAAAGAACACTGTTTCACTGGGAAAGATTTTGTTTCAGGCTAGGTTCTAAGATATATTTCTTCCATGGCTTTTAATATTAAGGAATATTAAAGTAAGAGTCTTCATTGACTGCACCACTAATTGTATAGAAGTTATAGAAATAATCATGTGGCTGTTTCTTATCCATCATAAAAAAGCAAAGGAATACTATGAAAACAGCTCAGCAAAGGCATTTCTGCAGGAAGTAAAACTGGAGAGGATAGGGAAGGGTTTCTGAGGATTCAGCCTGCTAACAGGGATCGGACTTTAAAATTCTAGAGAAATTACTGCTTCATGTCACTCCCACTTAATGCCAATGATGTGTTCTTATATGGTATTTACAGAGTATAAAATAAACATTCGTATGAATAATGACTAAAATTAAATATAAAACAATCAATTTGTGAGGGAGGCAGATGATTTCATTCCCTTAAAAATTTTCATTCCCTTAAAAATTTTCATTTAATGTTGTATTTTGCTTATGCAGGGGAAAATACTTCATTTGAAAAAGACAATCATGCACTGTAGAATTTAAATCTGTAAAAGTTTTAGAGGGGAAAACTTAAAACCCTTGAATAAACACCATCATGAACAACACATGACATGGATATATATTTATTTTAGAAGATAACGTATTCAGCAAGCCTTAAAGAAACTGAATTTTAATCTTGTATATGCTAGATCACAATTTAATATTAAATGAAAAATTTATTTAAGGGCTCAAATTTGTAGACCTGAGTAATAAATGTGTGTGGTATGTAGAAAATGACATAATGTTAGACTAACAAAAGCAAACTGCAGGACAGTTCATATAGTACTCAAATAATAGTTATCAGTGGGTAAGGGGGCTGAGGCCAAGACAAACTGGTGAACAATTACTTTTATTTTATATAGTTCTGTAGCAATTTTTAAAACAGTAAGTCTATATTAGTCCATTCTCATACTGCTATAAAGATATACCTGAGACTGAGTCATTTATAAAGAAAGGAGGTTTAATCAGCTCACAGTTCTGTGGGGTATACAGGCTTCTGCTTCTGGGGAGGCCTCAGGAAACTTACAATCATGGTGGAAGGTAAAGGGGAAGCAGGCACATATTCACCTGGCCAACAGGAGACAGACAGAGAAATGGGGGAGGTGCTACATTCTTTCAAACAACCAGATCCTGAGATCTCTATCATGAGACAGCACTAGGGTGATGGTGCTAAACCATCAGAAACCACCCCCATGATCCAATCACCTCCCACCAGGACCACCTCCAACACTCAGGAATACAATTCAACATGAGATTTAGGTGGGGGATGCAGAGCCAAATCATATCTAAGTTAAAAATACTAGAAGTTGTTTAAAAATGTGTTTTGATTCAACAAATTGTTTTAAATTTCACAAACGTTATGTTTGACCCCAAAGATCCATACCTTGCAAAACGCACTTTCAGGTCCTCCAATCAAAGCACAAAACAAAACAAAAAGGACAAAGGTAGCTAGGTGGATGTACTATCCTACTTGGGCCTCCCTTTCACTGCATGGCCTGCCCCTCTAGACACACTGTCGCTGCTGTTTAAGAGCCTGGAGCTCTCATGTATCTCTGCCACCCAGAACCCCACCACAGCTCAGCACTCACACCTGTCCCACTGCTTTAATAAATAAACATAACATAAAATATATTATTTTAACCCAAAATGATACATAACATTTGTAATTTTTATCCACTTTTAAGTATATAGTTAAGTGATATTAAGTACATTCATTCACACTGTTGTGTAACCATCACCACCATCCATCTCCAGAACTTTTCTCATCTTCCCAAACTGAACCTCTGTACCATCACTCAACTCATTCCCCATTTTCCCTTGCCCTTGGCAACTACTACTCTACTTTCTGTTTCTAAATTTGAGGACCCACGGTACAGCACATAAGTGGAATCATGTAGTATTCATCCTTTTTGGAGGTGCTGATTTCACTAAGCATAATGCCTTCAAGATTCATCATGTTGTAGCATAAGTCAGAATTCCCTCCCTTCTTAAGGCTGAGTAATATTCCATTATACAGATATATCACATTTTATTTACCCATTCATCTGTCAATGGACACTTGGGTTGTCTCTACCTTTTGGCTACTGTGAATGCTGCTGCTATAAACATTGGTATCCAAATACCTATTTGAATCCCTGCCTTCCATTATTTTGGGTATATCCCAAAAGCAGAATTGCTGGAGCATATGGTAATTCTATTTCCTGCCCCACCTTTGAACCTCTCCCTTAACTCTCTCTTTAAATCAAAACACGCTCATCATCTGTCTTATACAGCAAAGAGCTGCTGTCAGAAAGCTGTCACCTGGAAGGCACCTAATCATGACAATGTATTAATAGGTGACAAGGCTGAACAGATTACCCCTCCCCAGGGGCATCTGCATTTTAATAGGGGAACATCTTAAGGAAAAGGAATTACTTTGTCAAATCTTGGCTCTTCAAAGCAGCAATAGGCTAGGGGTGGGATGGGGGCCATGGAAAGATGACAAAAACATCTCAGGAACTTTGGCTACACTTAGTTTTCTCTTTTTCCACTCCCAAAATGTAGCCTTTTCCTTCCTTCCCTGTCCCAAGTTCTATACTGGTACCTACTCTGCTGTATTTAATCTCCCAACAAGCAACATTCCACTATAAACCAGCTCACCAACCCTCTCTAGGAATCCTTCCTGCCAGCAAAAGCTTAGGTGCTGTGGAAGCCAGGTGAACCAAATAGCCACTGATTTCCGGGGGCTAGTCTGGTCAGCCCAAGTGAAGAAGACTCCTCTCTTAGGCCTGTTCCTCTCCCTGTGTTTCCAGTGTCTGTTAATGGCCCTGCAGTCTCTTTCCAGGCTCAAGGGCTCAGAGCAACCTTCACTAAGACCCATTTACTCTGCACCTGTTCTTGTTAGTGTCTTGTCTTCTACTCCATTCTCACTAGACTAACCTATTCCATTACCCCACTCCACCCCATATTACCTCTCAGGTCCCACTACCTCCAATCTCACTGCACTTGTCCCTCCCTGCACCTCTGCTCTGTGCTTACAATGTGCTAAAGCTTTCATATGTCTACAAAATAACTGAAATTCATCAGCCTGATTCTCAGAACTCTAACTCCAACTTACCTTTCTATCCTCACCTCCCACTTGCTCCCCTTCATGCATTCCTGTCAAACTGTTTCCTGAACATAGCCTGAAATATTTCAGTTATGCCTTTGTACAACTAATCCCTCTATACTCAGATGCTGCCCTGATTCTCCCCAAAATACTTTTCCTCTTAACTCCCACTGCATTTTATCTGCATTGCTACAGCACGTCTTACTTTGAGCTTGTCTTTGAGAACCCTTGCTCTCCTAATAGCCGTAAAAGTTGTCGTCTTCACCTCCTTGCTCATCCTTTCGAGCCATCCCTCCCACTTGCTCAGTACCCCAACCTCCCAGACCTTCCTCCTGTGTCGAGAATGCACAGTTCCTTTTGGCCCCAGGCCCTTCTTCACACATACTAGCCATGGAAGTTGGAACACTGTTCCCCACGCTCCCACAAACTTAATAGCTCATCTTTCGTCAGGTTTCATCAGTGCCTGAAAGGAGCCATCCCTGATTCTACATTTATCTTTAACAAACTCCTAGTGCACATCACAGTTTCTAATTATAAATATCATTTGATTATTAAATTTATTATTTTTAATTTTTATTACATTTCTTCAATTACTTACAATTCACCCCATACCTAGAGGACAGTGCCTGTGCCTGTAATGTTCATAATTTTAACCCCAGTGCCCAGCAGTATGCCTAGCACAGAGTAAGGGCTAAACGAGATATTTATTAAATCAATTAAAATTTTGGTTTTTGTAGCTCAGTCTATCTGCCTGAAAAGACTAGGAAGGGCAGGTACTCAGAAAGCCTACACTTAAATCTAGCTTCCCTTACCCTCTTCCCTTCCACTCTCTCCTCTGCCTCCCTCCCACCTCTTTCTTTAAAAAGAGAAGTGGGATAAGAAAGAAAAGGATGATTGGGAGAGGAAGTTCTGAGAAACAGTACATGAAACATAAGAAAATTTCCAAAAGACAACCATCTTTAACAAAAGACAATACTGCACCAACGAGGAAGAACAGAATAATTTTTTAAAAATAAGAAACAGAACTCTTTCTTGAAAATTAAAGACAGGCAAAATAAAGAATTCATGAGAAAAAATGGAAAATAAAGTTGAGGAAATTTTGCAGAAAGTAGATTACACAGATAAAATTGATCATGATAATGATGATAATATTTAGAACCTACATACACAGCAATTACTATTCCAGGCAATGAAATGAGCCTCACAACCTGCCTATGAAGAAAGTACTATTATTATCCTCAAAATGGTACCGGGAAAGATAAGAAAATTAAAGGACCAGTCTAAGAAATCCAATATCTGACTGTTGGCTTTCAGAAAGGAACAGAAAATACAGTGCAAAGGCAATGTATATGTACTGTATGATACAAGTCCCCAGGACAGAAAGGATGCACCAAGGAAGAGAAGGATACAACACTTATCTTTTAGAAATCCATATGGAAATATTTACAGATGAAATCACAGTTGGTCGTCCATATCTGTGGGTTCAGTGTTTATAAATTCAACCAACCAAAGACAACAAAATATTCTATATCAAAAATATTTAACAATGAAAATGAAATGCTGTGTCTGTACCAAACACGTATAAGCTTTTTATCATTCCCTAAACAATATATTATTTACATAGCATTTGCCTTGTATCAGGTATCACATAATTAATCTAGAGATTACTTAAATTAAAGTAGTATAGGGGGATATGCATAGGTTACATGCAAGTACTACCTAATTTTATATAAGGGACCTGGGTGTCCACAAATTTTGGTATTAGTGGGGATCCTGGAACCAATCCCCTGTGGACACCAAGGGTTAAATGTATATGGATTCCTAGGGGAAAATAGAGGGATTAGGTTGGATGAAGATAAATAAGGTAAAATCAGCCAAGAGTTGATAATTGTTTAAGCTGGGTGACAGGTACATAGAGATTCATTTGGATATTCACTCTGCTTTTGCACATGCTTACATTTTCCAAAATAAGAAGTTAAAGAGAAAACAATACAGGATGATTCAAACAATCCAACTTCTCTCCTCAGAAGTAAACCTGTAAACAGCTTACTGTGTATTTTTTCAGGCCTCTGTCAATCTATCCATTTATCATTTATTTACACACCTACACAAACACATCCTCTGCTTATTTATAGAGTAGTATCATGCTATATATACTGTTCTGCAATTTGCTTTCTTATTGAATGTGCATCATTAACATCTTTCTATAGCTGAGTACTATGCTGAAACCTGAATATATCATAATTTACCGATTCAATCCTCCACTGAAAAAAACCAAAATGTTAACAGTTCCTCTGCTACAAATAACTTTTTGTTGTTGGCTTTAATTATCTGAATTTTACTAATTGGGTAAAAATGCCCAATGCCTATAATTGTACAATTATAAAACTATTTCAAAAACAAAATTAAATATTAAAAAAACTTCAAAATCAATAAAATTCACATTAACAACATAAATTTCATGTAATACTGTGCTGAACTAAAACACCACTTATAATGTGGGTTATGCTGCAGGTAAAATACTTGAGAACCATGCATATATATACTGTTCTCCATCTGGTGACTCCTTTCCCACTTTTCTCCATTAAGACTACTGAGGTTGCCGTGAGCCAAGATGGCACCACTGCACTCCAGCCTAAGTGACAGTGCAAGGCCCTGTCTCAAAAAAAAAAAAAAAAAAAAAAAAGACTGCTTAAAATCCTTGCATCAGATGGGATTCCCTCGGCAAGGCTGTTTGCGCAGTAAGTTGGGTTTTGCTCTTTTCACACTGGATTACCACAGTGAAATTTGACACCAAACAGCATAAACAAAAATGCAAATGGGGAGTTGAAGTCTCATGAAATTCATCAATTATAATGTAACCCAGAGTATACATATGTTTAATTTTTTAATGATGCCAAAAACTTTAAATAAAAAAATAATTCTCATAGTAGAAAGATTGGGAGAAAGTGGTGGAGGAAGGAAAATTAAGATTTTTTTTTCTTGTAGACATATGGATTTTGAGACACTCCTTAAGACATCTGAGTGGAGATGCCAATTATGCATTTAGAGATAAACACAGCCCTGAAGATAAAAAATTAAAAATCAATGGCATTTAAAGGAATGGGATTAGATGAGATCAACTAGTGGGAGTGAAGATGGAAAAGAGCAGAGGATCTAGAATAGAGCCCTCGAGCACCTTAACATTCAGAGGCCGAAGAGCAGACACTTTACTTTTCAATTCTGGTAAAGCCACAGTATATATATATATGAAACAAACAACGTAACATACTGATTGGTATATATTTAAACAATAGGCTCTTATGTGCCGTGCATAGGGGAGCTTTTGTTATGTACACTGCTGAAAGTGTATGATAAAAGAGTTTCTTCCATGCAGATTAATGATTCCTTACTATGACCATAACTGAAAGAAAAGAAGATGCTCTAGAGATAACACAAGATATCTCTATTAACACAAGATAACATTTCTCAAAATAAAAAGAGTCTGACAATACCAAGGGTTGGTGAAAAGGTATGGAAAAATGAACTCATCCACTGTTGCTGGAAACATATAAAGCCTCTTTGGAGAGCAATTTTGTAGTTCTTTTAAACCAAGCTATTTACCTAGCAATTCTACTTCTGAGTATACAATTGTCCTAACCCTTTACACATAGCAAAAACTGAAAACAACCTTAATACCCATCAAAAGGGAAACAGAAAAATAAAATGTGATACATCAATGTAATTCCATTCAGTAGTTCAAATCAATGGACTAGTGCATGCTCTCCTTCTCACTATGTATATAGACAGATAATTTTGTTTTGTAGAGACAGGGGTTCATTATGTTTCCCAGGCTGGTTCTGAACTCCTGGCTCAAGTGATCCTCCTGCCATGGCCTCCCAAAGGGCTGGCATTACAGGTGTGAGCCACTGCATCCTGCCTATATTTATCATTATGAACCTATTTCAAAAACAATGATAAATAGAGAAAAAAGATACAGAATAGTATCTATAGTATGATACCATTTATACAAATTTTAATATTCATGATAGTGGTTTTCTCTGGACAGGTTGGGAGAGAAAAGAATGAAATTGGAAAGGGGTATTACAGGAGCTTCAACTTTTGTTATAATGCTTTATTCCTTTTATAATATAGAAGCAGGCAAATACAATAAAATGTTAAATTTTATTAGTTCTGGGCCAGGTGCAGTGGCCTATAATCCCAGCACGTTGGAAGGCTGAGGCGGGTGGATCGCTTGAGCTCAGGAGTTCCAGAAAGCCTGGGCAACACGGCAAAACCCCATTGCTATCAAAAAAATAAAAATAAAAGACAAATTGTATTACTTCTGGATGACAGGTACATAGCATTTACTATACTATCCTCTACTTTTATCTTCACAATTGGGAAAAAGAGGCTGTCCACATGCTGCTTTAGAGGGAAAAAGGTAAAATAAGCAACAAGCAAAGAGTGAAACATTTTTAAGCAAGCTTATCGTGGTCAACTGAACATGCATCTTTTGAGCATGTTGTAGGAAAAACAGAATCAATCTGAAACATTCAAGCTGGCTATAAAGACAAGAGTACTTGAGCTTTCAACATGACAACATTAAACTATTTCTTTATGGCACTGATACTCAGTTTGATCAAAAGGCATATGTAGGTGATATATCCAGTATTTTAAGAGCCTAAAGTCATAACTTTAGGGCTGAAATAACATGGTTTTTAAAAGTAGGGAGGTCCCAAGATGGCCGAATAAGAGGCAGCTCTGGAAGGCAGCTCCCAGCAAGACAGACGCAGAAGCCGAGTGGTCTCCACAATTCCAAACGAGCTACGAGGTTCATTTTGCGGGTCTGGTTGGACAGTGGGTATAAACCAAATAGGGCAAGTTGAGGCAAGGTAGGGCACTGCCCCACCCAGGTGGTGCCTGCAACTGACTGGAGGACCAGGGTCTCCCCTTCTGGGACTTTGGTTCGGATACAGCGCTCCACTCAAGCCCTCTACCCAAGCCCTCTACAACCCACAGAACAGGAAATCTTCGCTGGGCTGAAAAGCCTCAGTGAGCTGCCTGAATAGGGCAGAACAGCAACTTCGGCCAGAGCCAAGGCTGTCAGCATAGATGGAGGTGGAAGCACTGGCTGACGCTGAGAAAGCCAAAAAGCTGGTGGGACAGAGCTACCTGCTTCCCAGAAAGAAGGGGAACTGAATTGACTGCAGGGAAACAGGCCATATGGCAGGACAGGTCTCCCCCGACAAAGCATAGCAGACTAAAAAACTCTCACTTCAGAGTTTTGCATCCAGAACATCAGTTAGAGAGCAACCAGGAACCAACAAGCTCAGCGGTAGGGAAAGGCAGCCGCCATTGCAGAAGCTGGCCTAATTTTCCTGAGCAAATATAGGACGCAGGAAAAATATGCAGCAGCTCCACTGAATCCGTGGCAGCCCAGCAGTGCCTCTGCAGGCAGAAAAAGGAAAGGCTGCCTCCCCAAGCAGGTACCTGAGATCAAACCTATATAAAATCAACAAGATGGGAAGAAACCAGTGCAAGAAGGATGAAAACATCAAAAACCAGAACACCTCTCCCCCACCACAAGATCACAACTCCTCACCAGCAAGGGAACAAAGAAGGACAGAGAATGAATTTGATGAACTGACAGAAGCAGGCTTCAGAAGGTGGGTAATAACAAACTTCTGTGAGTGAAAGGAACATGTTTCAACCCAATATAAAGAAACTAAAAACCTTGAAAAAAGGTTAGACGAAATGCTAACTAGAATAACCAGCTTAGAGAAGAACATAAATGACTTAATGGAGCTGAAAAACACAGCACAAAAACTTCATGAAGCATACACAAGTTTCAGTAGCTGAATAGATCAAGCAGAAGAAAGTATATCAGAGATTGAAGATCAACTCAATAAAATAAGAAGGCAAGCAAAGAGAAAAAAGAGTGAAAAGAAATGAAGAGAGCCAGGTGCAGTGGTGCACACCTGTAATCCCAGCACTTTGGGAGGCTGAGGCGGGTGGATCACGAGGTCAGAAGTTCAAGACTGGCCTGGACAACATGGTGAAACCCCGTTTCTAAAAAAAAAATGAAGAAAGCCTCCAAGAAATATGGGATTATGTGAAAAGACCTAATCTACGCTTGATCGGTGTTACCTGAAGAAGATGGGGAGAATGAATCCAAGCTGGAAAACACTCTTTGGGATATTATCCAGGAGAACTTCCCCAGCCTAGCAAGGCAGACCAACATTCAAATACAGGAAATACAGAGAACACCACAATGATACTCTTCTAGAAGAGCAACCCCAAGGCACATAACTGTCAGACTCACCAGGGTTGAAAGGAAGGAAAAAATGCTAAGGGCAGCCAGAGAGAGAGGTTGGGCCACCCACAAAGGGAAGCCCATCAGACCCACAGTGGATCTCTCGGCAGAAACCCTACAAGCCAGAAGAGAGTGGGGGCCAATATTCAACATCCTTAAAGAAAAGAACTTTCAACCTAGAATTTCATATCCAGTCAAAGCAAGCTTCATAAGTTAAGGAAAAATAAAATCCTTTATGGACAAGCATTTGCTGAGAGATTTCGTCAATACCAGAACTGCCCTACAAGAGCTCCTGAAGGAAGCACTAAACACAGAAAGGAAAAACCAGTTCCAGCCACTGCAAAAAAGAACCAAATGGTAAAGACCAATGATGCAATGAAGAAATCACGTCAACCATAGGGCAAAACAACCAACCAGTAACAAAATGGCAGGATCTAATTCACACATAACAATATTAACATTAAATGTAAACAGACTAAATGCCCCAGTCAAAAGACACAGACTGGCAAACTGGATAAAAAGCCAAGAACCATCGGTGTGCTATATTCAGGAGATCCATCTCACCTGCAAAGACACACACAGACTCAAAGGGATGGAAGATGATTTACCAAGCAAATGGAGAGCAAAAAAAAAGCAGGGGTGAGGCAATCCTAGTCTCCGATAAAATGGACTTTAAACCAAAAACAATCAAAAGAGACAAAGAAGGGCATTACATAAAGGTAAAAGGATCAATACAACAAAAGAGCTAACTATTCTAAATATATGTGCACCCAATACAGGAGCACCCAGATACATAAAGCAAGTCCTTAATGACCTACAAAGAGATTTGGACTCATGCACAATAATAGTGGGAGACTTTAACACTCCACTGTTAATATTAGACAGATCAACGAGACAGAAAAACAAGGAAATCCAGGACTTGAACGCAGATCTAGAGCAGGCAAATTTAATAGACATTTACAGAACTCTCAATCCCAAATCCACAGAATGTATATTCTTCTCAGCACCACATCACACCTACTCTAAAACTGATCACATAATTGGAAGTAAATCACTCCTCAGCAAATGCAAAACAATGGAAATCATAACAAACAGTCTCTCAGACCACAGTGCAATCAAATTAGAACTCAGGATTAAGAAGCTCACTCAAAACTGCACAACTTCATGGAAACTGAACAACTGGCTCCTGAATGTCGACTGAATAAACAATGAGATGAAGGCAGAAATAAAGATGTTCTTCAAAACCAACGAGAACGAAGACACAACGTACCAGAATCTCTGAGACAGATTTAAAGCAGTGTCTAGAGGGAAATTCATAGCAATAAATGCCCACATGAGGACCAAGGAAAGATCGAAAATTGACACCCTATAATGAAAACTGAAAGAGTTAGAAGAGCAAGATCAAAGAAATTCAAAAGCTAGCTGAAGACAAGAAATACCTAAGATCAGAGCAGAACTGAAGGAGATAGAGACACAAAAAAAATCCTTCAAAAAAATCAACAAATCCAGGAGCTGGTTCTTTGAAAAGATCAACAAAATAGACCGCTAGCCAGACTAATAAAAAAGAGAGAAGAATCAAATAGATGCAATAAAAAACGATAAAGGGGACATCACCACCGATTCCACAGAAATACAAACTACCATCAGAGATTACAAACAACTCTATGCACACAAACCAGTAAATATGGAAGAAACAGACAAATTCCTGGACACTTGCACTCTCCCAAGACTAAACCAGGAAGAAGTTGAAACCCTGAATAGACCAATAACAACGGCTGAAGTCAAGGCAGCAATTAATAGCCTACCAATCAAAAAAAGTCCAGGTCCAGATGGGTTTACAGCTGAATTCTACCAGATGTACAAAGAACTGGTACCATACCTTCTGAAACTATTCCAAACAATACAAAAAGAGGGAATCATCCCCAACTCATTTTATGAGACCAACATCATCCTGATACCAAAACCAGACAGAGACTTAACTAAAAAAGGAAACTTCAGGCCAATTAGATGCAAAAATCTTCAATAAAATACTGCCAAACTGAATGCAACAGCAAATCAAAAAGTTTATTCATCATGATCAAGTAGGCTTCATCCCAGGGATGCAAGGCTGGTTCAACATATGCAAGTCTACAAACGTAATCCATCACATAAACAGAACCAATGACAAAAACCACATGATTATCTCAATAGATACAGAGAAGGACCTCAACAAAATTCAACAGCGCTTTATGCTAAAAACTCTCAATAAACTAGGTATCAATGGAACATATCACAAAATAATAAAAGCTATTTACAACAAACCCACAGCCACTATCATACTGAATAGGCAAAAACTGGAAGCATTCCCTTTGAAACCTGGCACAAGACAAGGATGCCCTCTCTCACCACTCCTATTCAATATAGTATTGGAAGTTCTAGCCAGAGCAATCAGGTAAGAAAAAGAAATAAAGGGTATTCAATTAGGAAAGGAGGAAGTCAAGCAAGAAAAAGAAATAAAGGGTATTCAATTAGGAAAGGAGGAAGTCAAATTGTCTCCATTTGCAGATGACATGATTGTATACTTAGAAGACCCCATCGTCTCAGCCCAAAATCTCCTGAAACTGAAAAGCAACTTCAGCAAAGTCTCAGGATACAAAGTCAATGTGCAGAAATTACAAGCATTCCTAAACACCAATAACAGACAAACAGAGAGCCAAATCAAAAGCGAGCTCCCATTCACAATTGCTACAAAGAGAATAAAATGCCTAGGAATACAACTAACAAAGGATGTGAAGGACCTCTTCAAGGAGAACTACAAACCACTGCTCAAGGAAATAAAAGAGGACACAAACAGATGGAAAAACAGTCCATGCTCACGGTTGGGAAGAATCAATATCATGAAAATGGCCATATTGCCCAAAGTAATTTATAGATTCAATGCTATCCCCATCAAGCTACCAATGACCTTCTTCACAGAACTGGAAAAAAACACTTCAAACTTCATATGAAACCAAAAGAGAGCCCGCATAGCCAAAACAATCCTAAGCAAAAAGAACAAAGCTGGAGGCATCACACTGCCTGACTTCAAACTATACTACAAGGCCACAGTAATCAAAACAGTATGGTACTGGTACCAAAACGGAGACATAGACCAATGGAACAGAACAGAGGCCTCAGAAGCAACACCACACATCTACAATCACCTGATCTTTGACAAACCTGACAAAAACAAACAATGGGAAAAGGATTCCCTGTTCAATAAATGGTGCTGGGAAAACTGGCTAGCCATGTGCAAAAAGCAG
>CAUYLG010054814.1:0-41706 GCA_963573385.1 Cacajao melanocephalus
AGTAGAACAAGAATCCTGTTCTCTCTCCCTCTTTTTCTTCCTCTTTCTTTCTCTCGTACATTCTTTTTTTTTCTTTCTTTCACTCTCACTTTCTTTCCTCTCTTTTCCTTTCTTTCAAAAAATAAAAATAAAAAAAATAAAAAAAAATAAAAAAAGAAATTCATTAGAAGACCCTTGAAAACATTAATGTTAAATGATGAAATAATATATATCTAGTCTTTGCCTTATTTCTTTTGATATACAAGTAGTCGAAATTTCAAAGTGTGTGACTAAAAAGGAAGCATTGATAATATAATTAATAATAATAAGATTGCTATTTGATAGCTAATATGCTTTTAATTATCACTAAATTCCAACATAACTGGATCTGATTGTCTCAGAGTTGCCAAATTCTTTTCATAATAGGCAATTCTCCCCACCTCTTTCTTGGTGATGCTTTCCATAGTAGCCTGGTTCATTTCTCATCATTCTTTTCTGTTTAAGGAGCATCTCCTTACAAAGGCCTTACCTCAATAATCTATCAGATTTTGTCTTCTTCTATTCTTTAAATCTCATTCTATATGTTTTATTTATAGCATCTACCATACTTATAATTGCACATCATTTTCCTTGTTTTCTGTCACTTCAAATATCTTGGCAGATCTACTATATCAAAAACCGCCTTTGCATTCTAAAACTTAGAGTCTAAAAACTAAAATAGTATTCACAAAGCAGTGCTCAATATTTTTAAATTAACATTCTTTAATTGATGAATCATAATTGTGTACATTTATGAGATACAATGTGATATGTTTTAATATGTGTATACTTAAAAGAATAAGTTCATATGGCATAGAATATGTTATTATTTTATGATGTGATAAATATAACTCCTTATGATATTCTTTATTGGTAATTATATTGTATCCATGTAGACTCACACATTTTTAAAGCCTAGCAGACATAATAAATTAACTATTCAAAAGCGATGATTTTCCTTTTATTCCCTCTTTGCACAGAAATCTGCTGCCTAGAGATTATAGGGACTTTGAAAGCAAAAAGTAAAATCAATTGAATTAAATTAAATATATATATTTAAATTCCAACCCCCTAAAGATAAGGTTACCAATGCAATATTTCAAGGTTCATAATTAATCCCTTATAAGCATGTAGCAATCGATTGTCTTTTGCCCTAAGCAGAATTCACTTGGTTCAAACCCATGCTCAGACCACTTAGGTGAAGAAACTGAGGAGAGCTAATCTTCGCAAATAAATTTTTTAAACACTTTGAATAAACACAACTGCAGTCTTTCTATTTCTGCCAGAATTGTGAATGTAGAGCCTAGAAGTACAGTAGACTCCAGCAATATGAGAATTAAATCATATCCTCATAAAAGAAGGAGAACTTGTTTCCTTGATAGCAATGTTGAGATGCAATACCACATCCAAACTGTCTTATACCTTAACTTCTTTGTTAAGTAATATAAATGAACTCATTATCTGCTTTTGGTAATCCATAGCGAATTACATTTCTAACATATGTTTTAAAGATTTACATCATTTTTTCACGTAATAGATCTTAATTTTCATGGAATTCTGCATTCCAAAATCATAGAAACTATAATCCCTGGAATACTGAAGAATTATTTACTATAGTCATGCTATGACTAAAGTATGTATTATATAAAATAACCTCAATGTTAATAATAAACATTTTAATGAAAACCATTCAAATGTTTAATATAATATTTCTTGTCTATAAGTAGCACCCATTAACACATGACAAGTTTTATAAATAATAACATTTCCAACTTATATGCATTATCATTTTTTCCTTTGAATTATGTTTATATCTGCATAGCCATTATACGCTTTATCATTATGTAACAAATCCACTTTATACATATTAGAAATTTGAGGATGTAGAACAAATATTGTCTGTTCAATATCCAAGACACTAGCCAGATCTACATATATAGTTTAGCATTCTCAAAAATATCAAAAACATCCAATTCCATGCATGATATTTTATGAAATTTGTAGTTAATTTAAAAATTGACCAGAAGTTACAGATGAATACTATTTTTCATTTTGTTTCTAGACACTTTAATCAACCTGCTGGCATGTTGGGATCAATCACTTGTGGCAGTTATATTCATTCATCTTTGTTCTGCCATTCATCCTATGGCAGCAAGGAGCACACTGTGTAATTGAATTTGGTTGAAATCTAATATAAGAGCAAACTGTGACACTGTAGCTGTAACCAGTTTGAATAAAAAATGTGAGTACATGTTTTTGTTACTTCCTTGCAGGAAGAGAAATAGTAAACTGCATTCCGTAATAGTACCAAAAATGAGAGCTTTGGGGAAAAGGCACACACATGCTTTAGGATATACCAAATGTTCATGGATTCTCAGTTGAAAATTACAGATGGTCAGGGGAAAGAGAGCAATGAGCACAATACAATGTTCATAGACTATAATCAGGCTTAAGGCTTAGATTTTTTTCCAGGTTGTATAACTAAGATAATGTCTTAGACACTTTTATAAACCCTATCATGTGTTTAGGAAATTCGTATGATGCAGAAAAGTTCCCTGTTTTAGAGATCTGGAGAGTCTGCAAATTATACTTATACATTATCTATAAATCTATAGCCATATCAATATCTATGTGTAGTTGTGTTCTGCATCGAAGTTTTGCCTCCTGTGTTTTTTAAAGTTAATTTTGAAATCTGACCAAAGCTAGTCTATGTGGATAAGAATAATCACCTTGAATTACATGTTTTAATATTTGAGGCAAGTAAGATTCTTTGTGTAGCAGGTTTACTGTGCACTGGTAATCAACTTGTCTCTGTCTTGAGAGACAGAAAACACTCATACACAAAAAGTAACAGGAAGTAGATTTATTGCTTACATATAGGTAACAAGGGCAAACAGAAGCCTAGGCCCCACTGTCAGCTAGTCCTTCACAGCTTAAGAAAGCTTCCTGAGGCAGATGGAGACTCAGTTGCATGTGCCCCACTAGCACAAAGGTTGAGAGACCCTGACAAGGAGTCCACTCTGGGTTATAGTCCTCCAGGGCTATGTGACATACTGGGCAAGCTTTGAAGGACCTTTTGCTTCCAGGAGAAAGTAACAAAGCCTGGGGGGTCCATCAGGTAGTTTATTCTATATTATAAGAATGCATCCTCAGCACATTTTACAATTATTTTTTAGAACTACAAGCAAGGAAGGGAAGGCAATGAGTCAGTCCAAGGCCACCTGGGGAACTGTCATGCAGTTCATCTCCTGACCCAGATATCTCTCTTAGCAGAGCTAGTCCATGTCATAGAACCATTGACCTCCAAGTTCTGGAGGCAGAGATTTGTCTTGTCAGATAGATATCACACTTTGCCTGTCTGATACAATCCCAGTATCGCATCATTAAGTCATAGCCAGAATATATTTTTCTGAGCTCAGGAGACTTACCATCATGAGGAGGATGGACAGACCTTCCCGAAACTGTGACCTACCCCAGGGCCATAGTGATCCAATTCTTTTTTGACCTTTTAAGAGGAGGTCACAGAAGAATCCCATGAGTGATCTCACTCTCTGCAGCCAAGAGAAAAACTGCATTTGTATCTTCTCTACTTGTGTATCTATAATACAAGACGTATTTATCCAGGTATAGTAGCAGGTGTTGGCAATTACACACAGTCCTCCAAATTTGGCTTAAAAAGTTCACAATTCCTTTGTTTAAAACAACTTTCCCAAGGGAGTTGAAGGATGTCTGCTGGGCTGCCAAGGAAGTGGCAATGGTGGAGGTAATATCTATCATTGTCAGAAACTGGTTTCTCATCATTTTTTTCTTGAGCACTCCTTTGTATAGGACCAAAGATCTCATTGAGGACATAAACCTAAAGTCAGCTATACCTCCGGGCATGTTCTTAGTAAGCATAGTATAAAGCTTTAGGGATGCTGGCCCAATAGTGCATCTCATTCCTGGGGTTGATAGGGGCCACTCTCAGCATGTTCAATATGCAATATCCCATCAATGGCCAGCATTGTAGACATGACATTGTCTATTAATATTTTGGTTGCTCCCGACTACATGCAGAGAAAAAATGTAGCCCTCAGCTGAGACTGAGGCACACTGCACTCCTTTCCTCATTGAATTTCTGAGTGATCCATTTATGGGAATGGATGCATTGGCAATTACAAGCCAAATCTCGTTCATCACATAGTTGCATAAATTCAGTTCACCCTATATGATATTGCTCATGAAGACACTGCACAGAGGGCTAGAAATAGTCCAGTCTTTGTTTTTCTTGACACTGCTGGGACACTCCTCCATGTAATCAAAGGGGCTTGGTGCATCAAAGTGCTAGCCTACTACACTTTTGTTAGCTGTGGCAATGGGACTATGCTACAAAGTCAAGTAAGTTAAAATAGGGCACCTTCAGTTGCCTCCCATGTGGCAGGTGCCAGTTCTCACTCAGTAAATCAAGGTTCAGGTTCTGTTGATTTGTGTATACCACAGCATTAGGAATGCTATTGTAGTTTATCACTGTCAGGAAAAGATGGTTTCTTTGACTGATTAAAAAAATGAGGTTGAAGATGACAGACCTAGCACTTTGTTAGATTGACTATGGTGGCAGTAGCTTGGGAGAGCCTAATGCAAGTGTTATGCTTTTAGGCCTTTATGACTCATCGTTTTGAAATAAGCATATGGACAATTTAGTGCTCAACCTTCCATTCCTCTTGGCTTCTCTGGTGTTCCCTATTGCCTAGGAGTTGAGCCAAGTTGGTGTGAACAATCAGTTTGTCTGTATCTGTCCTAAGGCTACTATCTCTGATGGCACCCTTTCTCTTGTTGCTTGATTGAGACTTTTCAGCTTCAGTTGTCTAGTCCATGAAGGGAGGATACATCTTGTACAAACTTGACATGTCTGATAGTATCACTAATCTGACTGGATGTATCACATGCCCTCCACAACATAAGAGGAAACCTAGCACTCAGCTATCCCTTGGTTGCTTCCCCCATTTTTATGAGAGCCCAAAATGAGGGTACCCTGCAGAAGCATCACCCTCCAGATTAGTGTTATGAGACTCTGTCTGGGGTACTATGGCAGCCTGAACCACAAACCACCCCCAAGATATAAACTCTAAAGAAAAACAACAAAAAATGATTGTAAACACTGAGACTGGCATTTTGCTGGTACAGCATAATCAGGTGGTTCCCTTGTCCACATCTGTGTCAGTCAGTTTTTGAATTTCTATTAAAAAAATCCCTGAGGTTGAAGAATTTATAAAGAAAAGGTGTTTTATTTTGGCTCATGGATCTTTAGGCTGTTTACAAAACATAGTGCTGCTGTCTGCATCTGGTAAGGACATCAGGGAGCTTCCAATTATGGCAGAAGATGAAGAGGGAGTCACTGTATCACATGGTGATAGGTGCTAGACCATTCATGAGGGATCCACTCCCATGATTCCAATTACCTCCAACCAGGACCTACCTCCAACATTTCAACATGAGATTTGTGAGGGTACAAACACTGAAACCATATCAACGTCTGCCTCCACTAAGCTCGTTGATTCTAAACATGAGCTGTAGTGCCATGTTTTCTTTACATTGGAGGGCAGTGTTTAGTGTCCATATTGCCCCAGTCAGAGGAAGGGGGTACCATCTCACTGGTAGTCTGTCTGGATGGCCTTCCCTCATTTACTTTATGAGTCAGATGTTTATAAATTAAAATCTTCATTAGCTCATAGATGACAGAGTGTATGAAAAGTCCATTGTGCTCCATGAGGGTGTGCCAATTGCCATGTTGTTTGGGCAATGATTAGAGTGAAATCTCCTGGAGTATCAAAAAAAAACATGATTAAGTTCCTCTCAAGAATGGCTGTAGTTGTTCCAGTGTCCACATAAGTCACATATGTTTGTCCCTTCCAGTTAGGAAACTGTTGTGATAATCTTTATTCTCAAGAGAGAATCCTTTAATAGTCCAGTCACTCAGTTGCCATTCTCCTGATCATATGACTAGACTATTGGCAATGGCCCATGAGTCAGTAAAATTGTAGCGAGATATGGTAGTAAGTAATGCCCTGCATGGCCATCACCATTTCATGTAGTTTGTTCCGCTGGTGTCCCCTTATTAAACTTCTCCCCCATAAAACATCTAATTGCATGTTCACCACTTGCACCCCCAGGATAATTTCTCCAACCTGAACGGCGTACTGGGAGAGTGTATTAATTCCTCTGCTTCCACATTAAGCTATGTTTCTGTCAGACTGGATTGTGCTCACTGTATCAATTTTTTAAAGCAGATTTACTGTGCACTGTTTTCCAACTTGTCTGATTGGGTGAGGCAGAAACACTTATATGCAACATTATGTAAGAAAAATGTAGTACTTATAACTAGGCAGTCTATTTTTATTTTGGGGTCATTATTTATGTAATTATGGCCTACATATTGAAATGTATCAAATTAGAAGTAAAAAAATTAAAAAAATAGTTTTCTAAAAATCCACAGTTAAATTTGCAATTTCAGAATATAAAAATATGTATTTATATATTGTAAGAGTTTGGATTAAAAAATACAAAATATATATGAATGCATGCAAGCAATAAATACATAAAAATAAGTACATATTTTGTATAATACTGTAAGACATATGTCTAAAATTGTAATTAACTTATTGTGATGCTAGGCATACAGAGACATCATGTAATTTTTAAAGCATTCTTTTTTTATTAACCTTGAGAACAAAATTACATATGTAATTTTTAACTACCTTTATTATGGTGTCAGTAACATTTTTCCTTTATTTGATAAGGATTCCCAAATCTATGTAAATAAGAAAGCATAAATTAAATGTACTTTCCAGGAACTCAAACAGCAAATTATTTTTTAGTTCTATTCAAACTTTCTTTGAAATTCCTTCTTTCTTCCCTTACGTTACAGGGAAAGAGTTTGTGCTGGGTTTTTTCTTACATTTTCATTAGAGATCTTAAGTTTTTTTGTTTGTTTGTTTAACAATATTAAAACATAAGATAATTGAAAGAAATTGAGGAAAACACCAATACTGATATAAGCATTTCAAATGCTAATTTAGCTGTTCAAATAAAATTTGTCAGAACCAGTGATATCTAAAAATGTTTTTACCATGACTAATGGAATTTGGTTTGGGTAGATATATATTGTGACTTTTTGTTATTAAAGAATAATATGTATTTTTAGGTTATAAATCTTTCAGAAATTGTTTTTTCACAAATAATTTTTTATTTATTTTATGTTGAGTAAACATATACAAACTTTCTGTAAATATACACACTCAAAAGTGCAATTTGTACTAACATTACAATATATTCTTGTGGTTAATATTAATGTTGAAATATATTCAGTTAATTTAAATATTGTGCAAATCATATGTAGAGATTTCATTGCTTTCATTGTTGGTTTTCATTATATTTTGTGCCTTTAATTATCATCGTACAATTATTCAACTGTTTATGCATAAATACCATCATTATATGGCTTCTAAGATTGATGACTCTGCTGCTACCAATTCTTTAAATCTGTTTCTTTAAATTCTCAAGATGACTAGAAATTACTCTCCTGTGGCTATTGTTTAGAAAAAGCAGTTAACCAAAGCATGCAGTACATAGTAGAGCAGAGGAGAATAATCGGAAAATGAGAAGTACAACACTGAAATATGCAGAGGCTTCTTGACTTTGAAAAATTGCTTTGTTTCATTTCTTTCTAAATATTGATTTAGAAATCCTATGTGCAATATAGACACTGTACAATTGCTCCAAAATATATTTCTGACAACACTGTGTATATTTTCTGATACCCACACACTAATTAAACATGTATAAGTGCTTGTTTATACAAAGCTGGAACTTAGCACTTATTCAGAGTGGTGTGTGAAATTCAAAGTAAGACGTGGGTCAGATAGGTAAGGTAGACCAAGAGATCTCCATAGAAACAAGTGGAAGTTGGTGCTGAATCAGATCTAGAAAGGAATATTTGTGGAACAAAACATCAATGAGCAAATGAGGGGAGAAAATGACATGTAAATACTTAGATTAGCCCTGAGAAATTATTGGGGCTACAATTGTTTTTGTGAAATTATGCATTTCTTTTTTTTTCTTTTTCTTATTTTTAATTATTTTTGGGAAAAAGTAGGTGTATATATTCATGGGGTATATGAAACATTTTGATATAGTCATGCAATGTATAATAATCAGATACACAATGGTAGATGAAATATCCATTTCCTCAAGCATTTGTTCTTTGGGTTACAATCAAATTATACTATTTTAGTTATTTTAAGATATACAATTAAATTATTACTGACTATAGCCACTGCTGTGCTATCAAATACTAGGTCATATTCACTTATTATAACTGTTATTTGTGCATATTAACTTTCCCTACCTCCTTTTAATTCTCATCGCATTACCCTTCCCAAGTTTTGATAACTATTCTTTACTCTCTATCTCCATGGGCTCAATTGTTTTTGTTTTTAGATTCCATAAAAAAGTGAGAATATGTTTCTGTGTTTCTGTGTCTGTTTTATTTCACTTAACATAATGACCTATAGTTCCATCCATCTTGTTGCAAATGACCGAACTCATTATTTTTTCATGACTGTATAGTACTCCATTGTGTATATGTATCACACTTTATCTTTTTATTTATTGTTGGAAAATTAGGTTGCTTTAAAATCCTGACTATTATGAACAGTGCTGCAACAAACATGGAAGTGTAGATATCACTTTACTATGTTTATTTCCCTTTTTTCCCAGCTGTGGGATTGCTGGATATTATGGTAGCTCTATTTTTAGTTTTTTGAGAAACCTCCAAAATATTATTCATCGGGTTTGCACTAATCTACATTTCCACCAACAGTGTACAAGTATTCCTTTTTCTGAACATCCTTGCCAGCACTTGTGTCATTAAATCATGCATATACACAGTAGAAAAATACCAAAAAGCTTAAGAAAATAGATAATAATGAGAAAAATTACTTTTGATTTAGGTACTTTATTCCATCTTCTCAGAAACATCCTATAAAGTTTATTATAGTAAAAATGAACATGATGAATTCACCAAATCTTGAATATAAAAGTACACTAAGTTAATTTTAACCATAAGAATTAGTAACAAAAGCAAAACTGAAACTTATAAGAAATTTTTAGCAAGATTATAGGATACAAATTTGACATAAAAATCTCTCTGCTTTTCTTTTTACCATCAATGAATAATTAGATGTTGAAGTTCAAATCATAACAACATTCATATTAGCATCAAAAGAATGATGTGCTTTGATATAAATTTAACAAACATTGTGCAATGTGTATTTGAAGAAATCTTAAAAAAATACTAATGCAAAACAGAAGAAATCTGAATAAATGGTGATATATATTTTGTTTCTGAATTGGAGGAATCAACATTATTGACAGTTTTTTTTCCAGTTTTCTCTAAATATTCAACACTATCTCAATCGATATTACAGCAAATTACTTTTTGATAGCTACAAACTGATATTAAGATTTACACAGAAAGCCAAAAGATCAAGAATATTTAACACAGCCCTGAAAATACAAACTTGGTAGACTCAATTTAAGACTCACCATAAAGGTCCAGTTATCAAGACAGCATGATATTGGCAAAAGAATATGTAATAGATCAACAGAACAGAATTAGAAGCCCAGAAAGAGATCTCAAAATAAAATAAACTGATTTTTGCTGATTAAAAAAGGCAATTTAATAAAGAATAATCTTTTCCACAAATGCACCAGGAAAACTGAAAATCTGCATGTAAAGAAATAAATACACATACAGAAATTCTATAAAAATTGACTCAAAATATGACATACACCTAAATGTAAAATTTAAACTCTGAAAAGTATAGACAATAACATTAGAGAAATCTAGGTGATGTTGTGTTGGTGATGACTAAACACCAACACATAAAGCATGATCTTTAAAATAAAACATTGATAATTTGACTTAGTTAAAAACTTCTGTTCTAAAAAGGACACTTATTCAGAAAGTGAAAAGACAAGCCACAAAATGTAAGAAAATATTTGCAAAACATATATTTTATAAATGACTGGTATCCAAAAATATAAGAGCTATTAAAATTTATCAATAAGAAAGCAATCCTGGTACTAATTGAGTAGAAAACCAAGTAAATCTCACCAATTGTATACAAATATCAAATAAACATATCCCATATCATAGAGGATTTGGGAGATCAATCAGAAATGCAGTAGCTTTCTGCAAATAAACATATGATTGCAAATAAACATACAAAAAGATGTTTAACATTATATGTCTTTAGGGAATAGAAAATTAAAACAATGAAATACCTCCACATACCTATAAGAATGACTAAAACACAAAACCTTGAAAACATTAAATGCTGATAAGTATGTGAATTAAAAGAAATTTTCATTCATTGCTAGTAGAAATGCAAAATAGTGTAACTTCTTGGGAAGACAGTTTGGCAGTTTCTTACAATACCATTAATAAAATTATAATATGATTGATTGCATATGATTATTATATAATAGTGCTTATAAGTACTTTGCAAAAGGCCTGAAAATTTATGCCTACAGAAAACTCTGCATATGAATGCCCACTACAGCTTAATTCTTAATTTTCAAACCTTCTAATCAATTAAGAGGTCCTCCAGTGGAATAACAGATTTAAAAACTATGGTGCATATACGATGGACTTATTATTCATCAATAAAAAGTAATGAGTTATACATGCCACAAAAAGACATGGAGAAACCTAAGTATATATTGTTCAGTGAAAGTAGCCAATCTGGAAAGGTTATATACTGTATAATTCTAACTATAGTATTGTAAGGAAGGCAAACAACAAAAATATTTAAAAGATCAGTGATTGCTGGAAATTAAGGTGAAGTGTAATATTGATGAGCAGGTGGAGACAGCAATTTTATATAGTGAAACTTCATAAGATACTTTAAATTTAGATACATGACATTTCACATTTACAAAACTCCATAATATGTGATAACAGAAAGAGCTAACTCATCTCCCATAACAAATGTACCACACTAATGTAAGATGTTAAAATAGGATATATAGGTGCAGGAAGAGAGGCAGTATATGGGATTTATCTGTAAATCTAAAAATTCTCTATAAATAAATTTTTATAATTTATAATAATGTTAATATTCATATTATTAATAACATCTTTTATAATATGTAAATTATTAAAATGTGGCAGGCACTTTAAACACACATACATGTAATTTCCTCTCTCAGTCTCATTTAAAAAAATCATATTTGCAATAGATTCAAGTTAAGGAGAGAATTTGCACCTGTCTTAGCCTTGTCATTTTTAATAGATAGGGTCTTGTTACATTGCCCAGGCTGGACTCAAAGTTATCCTTCCATCTGGGCTTCCTGAGTAGCTGGAACTTTAGTGCACACCCCTGTGTCCTGCTTCCCTTAGCCTTGTCATTTTCTTTTTCCATTTGGTTAATTAAATTATTATTCAACAAAATAGTTAAATAATAATTCAAGTTTAATTTGTAAACTTCAGTGTACACAGTGTTTATCTTAGCTCTAGCCAGAACACCAGGAGATAGTCATATCATGGAGGATTTGGGACATCAATCAGAGATGCAGTGGCTTTCTGTGAATGTGAGACAAATTGTCACGTTTGAGGAACGGTCCTTACACTAAGGCAATTCTAAAATCTTTAGTGTTTTAATGATATTCCATTATTTTAAAGGATTTAATTAGTTTTATATTTAATTATTAAGTATTTATTTAATTATTTAGTATTTATTTAATTATTTAATATTTGAATGATATTCCATCTCCTGCAATTTACTATGAAATCATATGAGAAAAATATACTAAAAAAAGTAGTCACTTGCATATATCATTGACTTATGAAATATTTTTTAAGAGTTAACACCCTATAAACTTTTATAGAGCTATTGCTTTTCTATTCAACTATTTCTTCTTAAAACTGCTTCATTTTTAAATATGGCCATTTGAAATAATACATTGCTTTCATTAATTACCTTGATTTTAACCTACATGAGAAAGGCTTTAGAAATTTATATGCATTAGAGATAATTTGTTTTCATGCTGCATCACTTCAAGAGAAAGAACAGAAATTATTTTAATATAATGTGAAATTTTATGCTTATGGCTTATAATGTAAATATATAAATGCATCTGTGGGCAAAAAGATTATAAATAATATGTTTTTTTCTAATTTGAAAAAGATCAATTTATTTTGAGAAAGTGAAACAGGCTATAAGAAAATTAAATGCTGCTAATATTACTGATTTTCTTTCAGAGCTATTTGCCTAGCAGCATCAAAGAAATATCAATAATTAACATGTAGATTAAATTTTGGTATAAAAAAATGCCAAACATTTAGAATTCCTGAGGATTCCAGCTTAATTAATTTATGTAGATCAAATAAATCTATGTATCTTCTCTTTTGCTTATTTTATTCCACTTCATTATGTTTCAATACTGTTTAGAAACCACATTCAAATTAGGAGGTCATTACTAAACAAATTCAGAGTTTAGTTCAATTTATCCATTATTCATTCACTTATGTTCACTGAACTAGTGGTTTTACTTTTTTTTTTTTGGAAACTGAGTAAATTTTTAGAAATATGAAATCTTATAAGATTTTTCTTATGAGCCCATGTTGAATTTCACTGAATTAAAGGATGTCTAAGCCTCTACCTCTTAGCTACATGTCCTGCAGAAAAAAATAGTTTATCTAGAAGTACATAAACTGAAGTTTTAACATAGTAATTTAAAGAAATTACAATTTGTCTCTAAAATATTTTTTAAAGCTTATACCTGAAAAGTAAATAAAGTTGAGCTTCTTACATAGGAAAATATGCTCCTAAACTGAAAAAATAATTTACTAATAAACACTAACCTAAAAAAATAAGTAGATACTCAAGGAGGAATAATGTATTCAGTGTGGAAATTCCAAAATAAAAAGCAATTTCCCATTAAAATTGATTATAAAATTAAAACTTTAACTTTTAAAAAAAATCAATAAAAGTCATAAATTTTGTTTTATCTTTAACCAAACTTATTAGTTCTATATTTAGCAAAGATCAATTTTGATCAGACCTTATAAAAAGAAAGTACATATATTGAAGATTTTATGCAAACACATTTTCAATATTTTCATATGAAATGTAATAGTAAAAATAATAGATAAATACATATTTTCTTTATCTTTTCCCTAGGAATTTTATGTTCATTTCATTTGTCATGCACATACAAACTCACAGACATATCCCAGGAAAAATCCTTTATTCTGATTCTTTATTTCACTTGCGTTTAGTTTTCTTTATTTTATGAATTTGAAAAAGCAGTTTTCTGATAAATGTCTTCACTATATTTTCATGATATTAATTTGATAATTTTAGTAACTACCTTTTTAAAAACTATTTAGTTTTGGAAAACTGTATAAAAATGTTCGTATGTCATGGAAGTGGGTTTTTTTTTTTAATTTCTATTATCTTTTAATTGTACTATTTATTTAGACTGCAAAATAGTATTGTAAGGTATATAGTCCATCGAAATTATACTAGTTGGGAATTGGATATTAATGACTTCATATCTTACTAAAGCCTGAAAGAAATATTTGTTCACTATTCTCAAATGAACCTGTTTTGTTAGGTATAGTTTGTAAAGTTTCATGCTTAAGGCAACAATAGAAAACTCAAATATTGGCTACCACTTCAAATCTCAGGGAAGATAATTAGTAACAAATATTATGGAGAGCTCTGATTATCTCCTCCTGCACTTGTGTTTTAGGATAGATGGCCTATCCATTCAGATTATACTATGTAACATTAATTAGGTATTTCCTGTGCTGATTGAATTTTGCGTAAACAAAGTACAATGCTTTCTCTAAAACAACAGCCAAATAATTGTTATTAAAAAACACACACACAACAAAATCTCTAATTTACAGCCTTGACTCGTATTATACCTTGCAAACGAAGGACCACCCAGCACAAGCAAGGACTCCTTCAGTCTCATTGGCTCCTGCCAGACTAGTTCATTAATCTTTTCTCCTGTATCTTTTTCTTCTTGATGTTGAATGTTACCTTGTTTGTAGTGAAATGTTTAAACTAAAAGATTTGTATATTGATTAAGTGCACAATTATGTATGGTTTGCAGTATTGACTGACTTGTGGAGGGTCTTGAGTCTGTGTGCCCAGGGTTTTGACTACAGAGTGAACAGGAAGTCCTAAGGATAATTGCCTCCTTGGGAACTTCATGTAGCTTATGGATTGGAATAGCATTAATAAAAGCCTGACACTGTGGAAAGACAAAATAAAAATAAAATCCTCCTTCAAGAAACTAAGTACAAGGGAAACAGAATTAAACTAGGAATCTATAACCTTATACTCACTCTGAATTCCATTGTCCTTCTGTGCTTAGAGACTATATCAGTAAAACAAAAAGGGCGACATTAACAACATCCACACTGCATATTTACACACGAGTGCAGTAAATACTATAAAATCATCTTTAGTGTTAAGATCTTGTTAATATAATCACAAACATATTATAAATCTAGAACCACAGGAAGTTCAAAATGCTTCACTGTGTTGACATTAGGTGTATACTAAAGAGGCCATTCTCATTATTAACATTCCTCTTTAGAGCAGAATATAACTCAGCAAGAATATGAATACTTAAAACATTTTGAATGAATGTCATTTATTGCACAAGTTTCTTTTAAAAATTGTCATCACATGATTGCTATAAATATTTGGTATGTGTAGAATGCTATTTATTCTTGGGAATATTTTAGCTTTCATAAAGTGAAAAACTCAAATATGTCAATTCTTCTAAAATTAAGATGCTCATTTGTTTCCTTAATAAAATATAACTTGCTAAAAAATTCATTTAGATTTTCTGACTCTAAAGTAGCTTTTGGAATGCTAGTAATTTCTGTACATTGATTTTATATCTTGTAACTTTGTGGAAGTTGTCTATCAGTTGAAGAAGCTTTTAGACTGAGAGTATAGGCTTTTCTGGATATAGAAAATCATGTCATCTGTAAACAGAGATAGTTTGACTTTCTCGCTTCCTATCTGGATGCCTTTTATTTCTTTGTCTTGCCTAATTGCTCTTGCTAGTACTTTCAATAGTATGTTAAACAGAAATGGTGAGAGAGAGCATCATTGTCTTGTGCTGGTTTTCAAGGAGAATGTTTCCAGTTTGTGCCCATTCCCTGTCGATAAACAGACAGCCTGCAGAATGGGAGGAAATATTTGAAAACTATGCATCTGACAAAGGTACAATATCCAGCAACTATAATGAATTTAAACAAATTTACAAGAGAAAAACAAGCCACTGCATTTAAAGTGGGCAAAGAACATGAACAGACACTTCTCAAAAGACATACATGCTGCCAACAAATATGTTTAAAGAAAAAAAAGCTCAACATCCCTGATCATTAGAGAAATGCAAATCAAAACAACGAGATACCATCTTACATCCATCAGAATGACTGTTATTAAAGTAAACAACAACAACAACAGATGCTAGTGAGGTTGTGGAGAAAAAGGAATGATTTAACACTGTTGTTGGAAGTGTAAATTAGTTTAACAATTGTGGAAGGCAGTGTGGCCCTTCCTCAAAAACCCAGAAGCAGAAATACCATTTGACCTGGCAAACTCATTACTGGGTATATACACCAAGAAATAGAAATCATTCCATTATAAAGACACATGACAATTATTTATATTCTAGTGCATATGTATATTCACTGCAGCACTATTCACAACAACTAAGGCATGGAATCAACCTAAATGTTTATCCATTAAAGACTGGATAAAGAATATATGATATATATACAGTATGGAATAATTGCAACCATAAGGAAGAATGAGATCACGTCTTCTGCAAAAACATGGATAGACCTGGAGACTATCATCCTTAGAAAACAAATGCAGGAAAGAAAACCAAATACCACATGTTCTCACTTATAAGTGGCAACTAAATGATGAGAACTTAAGACAAATAAGAAAACAATAGATACTGGGGTCTATGTGTGTGGGGCGGGGGTGGAAATAGGGAGAGGAGAAGAAAATATGACTATTGGGTACTGAGCTTCATACCTGGATGATACAATGATATGTACAATAAACCCCTGTGACACATGTTTATCTATTTGGCAAACCTTCACACGTACCCCCAAACCTAAAATAAATAGTTTAAAAAACATTTTTTTAAGTAGCTTTAACATTTTAAAATATCAAAAGCCTATTTTAAAGTTCTATACATTTGAATGAAAGAGAGCCAAATAAAGTAATCAAAATTTATATTTACTATACTTCCCTCATTATCTATTTGTTAACAATGTAATACTTAGGTTTGGATTTTTTGTTTGTTTGCTTTTCTGTTTGCTTTTGCCACCTTATGAATTCAATAAGTAAATTAGAAAAACATCTTACATTTGGAACACTGAGCAATGACAACTATTTATGTTCTAGTGTTTTTAAGCAACTGAATATTCTGCTAATCATTTGATATTTGGTTATTGTCTTAATGTTCCTACATCTGCTGTTTCCTCTTACACTATGTCCTTTAAAAAACTATTATGTCTTTTTCATGCCATGCAGAATCTTACTGTAGAATCCACAATCTTTAAATTTCTATTCAAAAATAACCTTGAAAATATGCGATTTCTACTCATGGTTTTCTGAATTGTTCATTTTTTCCTGTTAAACTTCCTGATCTGCTTCACTTGTTTACTCAATGAAAATATGGTGTTTGAATGGTTCTCTTCCATGCTAGATGAAAAAAAACAGCACGAGGATGGTCAGTGTGTGACATTTTCCCAAAGTTTAATACATTATTGTAGGACACAGTAAATATATAAAAATGCATTGAGTCACTTTTAGCAATTTTAACTTTGCACTAGCTTATTTGACAAACTCATTAAATTGTAGATTTAACTCAAATTTTCAGATAATTTTTCCAAATGAAGTATTGTAAAACCTATTATTTGACCTTCTTGTTATAAAATATTTATATATGTCTATTTTTACTCAATTTGGCCACTCAAGATATTTTTGTGTTAATCATATCTGCTTCCCAACTAACTTTGAGCCAAATAGGAATTCAATAAGTAAGCTTTATCTATCTGAAATAAATGGACATCTATTCAATGTTTGCTTGAAGTGAATAGTCTAGAGTGCTTGAAGTATCAATGTCCTAGTCTCCGCCTTTAAATGCAATGGTTTTCAGGTTTCTATTTTGGGATACAAGTGACCCCTAGCAAAGGTCACTTATAATAATAGGGCACAAAAAATTGATCTCATAGGATTCAAGAGCCCTGTGTTCTTCCTAGATACTTTTTATTCTGAAGATACACTCATTCACCAGTCTCATGAACTAGACTTAAGGTCATTTAACACATGATTTTTTTATATTTCTTCTAACTCCAAACATCCCCCCAACACACACACACACACACACACACACACACACACACAGGCACATATATGTACAAGTTATTAGGTTTTTGTGTTTTCCCTTCAATAACAGTTTTTTAGCCTTCCACAGTATCAGAAAATGTTTAATTATGCATTAAATTTGATCCCAAATTATTAGTAACACAAAATTGTGTTCTATAATCCTTAAAGATAAGAGGACCATAGTTTTGGCAAAAATAGTACATTCAAAATATGTATGATCAAATGAAAATAATAGTGGACAACTTGAAAAGCAAATATATACATAAAATTGATTGGTTATAGAAGTATTATTTAATAAATTATGGGAATTTGTTTGATTTTAATACTATGAGACAATATGTAAAATATATTAAATATAGTGTGTAAGTTAATCCTAATGTGTAAATAGCACAATTAAAACTTAAAGATCAGTATGTGCTCTTTGTAAATTTTGGAATAAATAAAAATGAACTGCTTTTGTATGTATGTATGTGTATAATGAATTTTTGAAAAAAGAATGCAAATAATATGAAAAGTTGTTACCTGGATGGAACTAGAGGCAATTATCTTTAGGAATACTAACTCAGGAGCAGGAAGCCCAATACCACAGGTTCTCACTTATAAATGGAAACTGAATGATGAGAACTCAGGTTTACATAGTGGGGAACAACAGATCCTTGGGTCTACTTGAGTGTAGAGGGTAGGATGAGGAAGAGAATCAGAAAAAAAATAACTATTGAATACAAGGCTTAGTACCTGAGTCGCGAAATAACCTGGATAACAAACCTCCATGACACGAGTTCTATACAACAAACCTGCATATGTACCCTTGAACCTAAGATAAGTGTTTTTAAAACGTTGTTACTTTTGGGAAAATGACTGGTTATATTTAAGATAAGGAAACTCATATTTTCAACTTTTAATTTTCTGTGTGTACTGGCTTAAATTGTGGCTCACAAACAACAACAAAAAAAACCAGAAACCATATGTTCCCTAAATGCTATGAAGGTAACCTTATATATTTGGGAAAAAATAAATTAACATTCACATGGGATTATGGTAAATTAGGTTGGGCAATAAGTCCAATAACAAAAGAAGTGTACTTATAGGGCCTTTGGGAGAAGGACATGTGAGTATGGAAAGCATTGGAGTGGTTTACCTATAGGCCAATGTAAGCCACTGATTTCTGTCAGCCATCAAAACCTAGAAAAGAAGTGTCACATGGATTATCCCTAAGAGTTTCAAAAAAGCACTGGCCGACTCCTCGATGTCAGACCTCTGACTTCCATAACTTTGAGTAAACAAATTTTAAGAAGAAGAAAATTTACAATATGATATTAATCCAAGATCAGGAACAAGGAGGCAAGAGTAGACACAGTTCTATTCAACACACTATGGGAAGTACAAAACAGAACACCTAGGAAAGAAAAAAGAAGTAGAAGGTTTCAACTGAAAAGGAGCAAGGAAAATGTGTTCTATTTGCAGTGAAGATGTAATCTTAATATAGATAAAACTCTAATAATTTCACCAAAAATTATTTGAACTAACAAGCAAATTTAGTCAAGTTTCAGTTTAAAAAAATTAACATACAAAACTGAGTACCTGTATATTTCTAATGAACTGTTTGAAAAGGAAATTACAGAAATGTCCTTATTTACAAAACCAAAACAATAATAAAATATTTATCAATAAAGTTAACCAAGGAGTATAAGTCTTATACAGTAGAAACTGCAAAAATTAGTAAAAACATAAATAAAATAAGACAGAAGCTAATGGAAAGCAACATGTGTTCATGAATTTTAAAATCTCATATAATTAAAACATTCATACTACCAAAGGCAATCCAAATTTATTACAATCTCCATCAAAATTTAAATGTCATTTTTACAAAAATTATTTAAAAATTCAAAATTTTTATGGAGACACTAAGGATCACTGCGATAGTTAATACTGAGTTGTCAACTGATTGGATTGAAGGATGCAGAGTGTTGTTTTGTGTGTGTCTGTGAGGGTGTTGCCAAAAGAGATTAACATTGGAGTCAGTGGACTGGTAAAGGCAGAACCATTGTCAATCTAAGTGTACATAATTTAATCAGCAGACATGGTGGACAGAATAAAAGCAGACAGAAGAATGTTATTAGACTGGCTTAGCCTCCCAGCCCACACCTTTCTCCGCTATTGGATTCTTTTTGTCCTTAAACATCGGACTCAAAGTTTTTCAGCTTTGGGACTCAGACTGGCTTCCTTTCTTCTCAGCTGGCAGACAGCCTATTGTGGACTCCTGTGAACATATGAGTTAATAATTCTTAATAAAGTTCCCTTCATATATAAAACTATCCTATTAGTACTTTCCCTGTAGAGACCTCTGACTAATACAATCATCAAATTACCAAAACAATCTTGGAAATAAGAACAAGGCTGATGACATCACACTTCCAGATTTCAAAATATACTATAAAATTACCATAATTAAAGCAGTAGGGCACTAACATAAAGACATACATATAGACCAATTAAACAAAATAGTCCATAAATATATTCATACATATACTATCAACTGACTTTAACATGAATATCAATAATACACAATAAAGAAATAATAATCGTTTAAGTAAATGAAGTTAAACTACATATTTGCAGACAAAAATAACACAGTTGGACCCTTATCTTATACCATACACACGAATCAATTTTAAAAGGATGAAATACTGGCTGGGCATGGTGGCTCATGACTGTAATCCCAGCACTTTGGGAGGCCGAGGCGGGTGGATCACTTGAGGTCAGGAGTTCGAAACCAGCCTGTCCAACATGGAGAAACCCGTCTCTACTTAAAATACAAAATTAGCTGGGCATGGTGATACATGCCTGTAATCCCAGCTACTTGGGAGGCTGTGGCAGGAGAATCGCTTGAACCTGGGAGGCGGAGGTTGTAGTAAGCCAAGATTGTGCCACAGCACTCCAGCCTGGGCAACAAGAGCAAAACTCCGTCTCAAAAAAAAAAAAAAAAAGAAGAAGAAGAAGAGAAAAAAAGGATGAAATACTTAAGCATAAAAGCCAAAACTCTAAAAATTTCAGAAAAGAAAATAGATAAAAAGTCTTATGACATTGGCCTTGGCAATGATTTCATAAATATGGCAGAAAAAGCACAGGCAACAAAAGCAGAAGTAGATGTTAGACTACATCAAACTAAAATGCTTTGTTATGAACTGTTTATATCCACCCAAAATTTATATGTTGACTTCCTAATCTCCAAGATAATTATATTAGGAGGTGGGGCCTTTGGGAGGTAATACAGTGATAGTGACAAGACCTTAATGAATGGAATTAGTTCCCTTTCATAAAAACCCTGTAGGGATCCCGCCATTCCACCATGTGAGTATACAGTGGACAAGAAAACAGGCCCTCACCAAACAACAAATCTGTTGTTACCTTTTCCTTGAATTTTCTAGCCTCCAGAATTGTGATAAACAAACTTATTTTGACTGAAAGCCACCTGGTTTATGGTATATAAACCATATACATATACACATACACACACACACACACACACACACACACACATATATATATATATATATATATATATATATATATGCATGCCAGAATGAATTAAGAAACACTTTTTTAGAGCAAAGGAAATAATAAAAGAGTAAAGAGACAGTTTATGGAATGGTAGAAAATATTTGCAAACAATATATCTAAAATCTGTAAGGAACTCCTGCAACTCAATAACAACAACAACAAAAACAAACAACAAACAAACAAAAACTAATAACCTGAATTAAAAAAATCAAACTAAAGACTTAAATAGACATTTCTCCAAAGAAGATGCACAAATCGCCAATAGGTATATGAAAAGGTGCACAACAAAACTAATCATCAGGTAAATACAAATCAAAACTATAGAGAGATATCACCTGATGCCTCTTAGGATAGTTATTGTTAAAAAAAAATTAAAGACAACAAGTGCTGATGAGGTTTTGAAAAAAATAGAACCCCCGTAAATGTTTTGTGCTGTATGTATAAAACACAGTATGTAGGTTCCTCAAAATAAATAAATAAAAGAAAAAACAGTAAAATGAAATAAAAGCTTTTAAAGAGAAACTTAATATGTTATTTTATAAACTGATCAATTGAATTTGTGGATCTGCTTTGCATACTGAATTCAGAAATATTCCTCAGTTCAAGATTTTTATGATCCAGAAAAGTAAACAATGTAAATCCAGTTCACCATATATTTAAATAAGCAGGATAGTCTCATTATACACTGATCAAGTAGTGATTAAATGAAATATATTTGATGTACAAATTTTCATTATAAGTTTGTCCAGATAGCCATAGAGATGGCATAACTGTATGGTATAACTCAGTTTCTGAATGTTTTGTAACAGTTTAGGATGATCAAACAAGGAGTCAACAAGTAATAAGTGATCATATGTAGATGTCTTGTACTCATGTGTAAGCCCTCTAATGATAAAATTTATTTAAATAAGCTAGGCACCGTGGCTCACACCTGCAATCCCAGCACTTTGGGAGGCTGAGACAGGCGGATCACCTGACCAACCTGATCAACATGGAGAAATCCGGTATCTACTAAAAATATGATGGGCGTGGTGGCACCTGCCTGTAATCTCAGCTACTCTTCAGGCTGAGGCACAAGAATTGCTTGAACCCAGGAGGCGGAAGTTGCAATAAGCTGAGATCAAGCCATGGCATTCCAGCCTGGGCAACAAGAGCAAAACTCCGTCTCAAAACAAAAAAATAATTTTAATGTTCTGGTAGGCCAAATTTTAATGGTGGACTAATTGGAGACTCTCTAGTCTATACATGACATCACTTTCTTTCTTTTTCTTTCTTTCTTTCTTTCTTTCTTTCTTTCTTTCTTTCTTTCTTTCTTTCTTTTTATTGTACTTTAGGTTCTGGAGTACATGTGCAGATCATGTACGGTTGTTGCATAGGTACTTACATGGCAAGGTGGTTTGCTGACTCCATCCCCCCTTCATGTATGTCTGATATTTCTCTTCAAGTTATCCCTCCTTAACCTTCCCACCCCCCGCTGTCCCTCTCCTATTTCCCCCCAACACACCCCAGTGTGTGATGCTCTCCTCCCTGTGTCCATGTGTGCTGATTGTTCAACACCCACCTATGAGTGAGAACAGGCGGTGTTTGATTTTCTGTTCTTGGGTCAGTTTGCTGAGAATGATGGTTTCCAGATTCATCCATGTCCCAACAAAGGACACTAACTCATTGTTTTTGATGGCTGCATAGTATTCCATGAGGTATATGTGCCACATTTTCCTTGTCCAGTCTATCATCGTTCTCTTTTGCTTGGTTCCAGGTCTTTTCTACTGTAAGCAGTGCTGCAATGAACATACGTGTGTATGTGTCTTTATAATAGAACAACTTATAATCCTCTGGGTATATATCCAGTAATGAAATTGCTGGATCAAAAGGTATTTCTATTTCTATATCCTTGAGGAATTGCCACAGTGTCTTCCACAATAATTGAACTAATTTACACTGCCATCAACAGTGTAAAAGTGTTCCTATTTCTCCACATCCTCTCTAGCATCAGTTGTCTCCAGAATTTTTGATGATCACCATTCTAACTGGTGTGAGATGGTATCTCAATGTGGTTTGGACTTGCATTTTTCCAATGACCAGTGATGATGAGCAATTTTAAAAAATATTTGTTGGCAACAAAAGCCAAAGTAGACAAATGAGATCTATGTAAACTCCAGAGCTTCTGTACAGCAAAAGAAACTATCATTAGAGTGAACTGGCAACCAACAGAATGGAAAATTTTATTGCAATATACACATATGACAAAGGGCTAATATCCCGAATCTACAAAGAACTAAAACAGATTTATAAGAAATAAATAAACAAATCCATTCAAAAGTGAGTGAAGAATATGAACAGACTCTTTCCAAAAGAAAACTTAGATAAGGCATGACATCACTTTCTAAAGACAATTTCAGACAAAAGTAATACATAATCTATTATGCTTGCTATTGCACTTTTTATTCTGTATGAGAAATGGTTTATTTATGAAAATTTGTTAATTTTTAAAATTACCTTTTTGTGGTTAATTAGATGGGAACGCATAAATTTGAATGGATATATAAAACATGAGACAATGGAGTGTATTTGTCTACATATACATAGAAATACATACACATATATATATATATCTACTTGATATATATATATATGCATATAAATATACAAATACATACACATTCATTTCTTGGTATCTATGGGGGATTATCTCAGGCCCCTCGTGGATACCACAATATGCTAATGCTCAATTCTCTTATATAAAATGGCATAGCATTTGCATATAATCTATGAACAATTCTCCTGTGTATTTTAAAGTACCCCTTGTTTACTAATGCTACCTATTAATTGCCTACACATCACTTCATTTACAGAGATTCAACATGGTACTTAGTGAGTAGAAAATTCAATTTTGCTTTTGAAACTTTGTGATTTTTTTATCCAAAGTCTTTAATCTGTGATTATTTGGTTGAGCCACAGAGACAGAACTCATAGATACAAAGGGCTGACTGTATATATGCACATACACACAGATGCACTTAATTACCAGAGAGATATGCACTATACACATGTATACGGAAGCATCACATACACAAATACAAGCACATATGTGTGTGTGTATATATAAACACATACCTACCTACATACATATATATCATTGATATAAAAATAAATAGAGATGAATCCCTAAATTTTAAACATTTTATTTGTGATGTAGAAAATGCAATTTGGAATATATACACAGAACAAATAGCCTTTGAAATGTCCAAAGAAGAAAAGGTTGGGGATTTGATTTTAAAAATTGTTACATGTTGTTTTAAAATGAAGTTCATTGGTTTAAGCAAAGTCTTGTGGATCTGGCAAGCTCTGATTGGTGGGTGAAGGCAATGGGTAAAAGTTTCAGTAGCTATTAGATGAAGCTGATCTCAGATTACGAAAGGCATTTTTAGCAACCAGGCTTGCAGAGAATTACATTTTGAGTAATGTTATGTGTCCCAAATGCTTTTTCCATCCCAGGCTCTTGAGTCAATTTCAGTTGTTTATGACAAAAATGACCCAATTCTTATGATCAGCTTTCACAATATATATATACACTAATTCTAATAGATATGTGATTTCATCTACTGAATGCTCTCTACCTGTGAAGAAATTCATGAACATAATAAATGAACTTTAATGTATGTTTTATTTCATATATACACATATGTATGATGCAAATCACACATACCAAAAATAGTCAACTAGCCATCTGCAAACTTATTATATGTTAGAAGTAGAGTCTAGTTCACTTCAGATTTTCATTTAGCAGATGAGCACTGAGGTTCTGTACCTTATCTGTATACATTCTATATTAAACAATATATAATTCATTTAGCATTTGTAAAAATTAAATACAAAAATGAATGGTGTGAGCCTTTAAATTAATATTTATATATGTTAGCTCTTATAATTGTCATAATTCTGATTATTAATAAGCTCTCAGTAATAAGAAAATGTAAGATACTGTCTCATAAAATTTTATGTCTCCAAATTTCCATAGAATATATATTTTTAATTTTGTTGGACAGTGTTGTAACTCCAGTTATAGATACTTTGACATTTATAATCCAAAATTTTGGGGCAAAAACATCAGCTGCAACAAGCACCATCATTATTTTCTAAAGAAAAATATTTTAGAATGTTGATATTAAACTAATATCAAAGTGGCGTAGCATAGTTAAGTGTATTGGACATTATAAATAACATTTATTTTTCAAGGATATATACTTCAGTATATGATATAAGAATCACACAAGAATCACTGCTCTTTTACAAAGTATAATAAATATTTTTACTGGTGTCCTAACATTTTATAATCATGATTGAAAAACCTACATAAGTTTATAGTAATTTACAGCTATATATGTGTGTGTGTGTGTGTGTGTGTATGTGTATGTATAAATGCATATGTACATATATACACACATACACCATTTCTTTGCCTAATGCTTAGGGAATTCGTATTTAAAAGCAAGTCTTCACTAGTTTAAATATGTGGGATCTCTCACATCATAGCCTTTGACCAAGGGACTTATTTTTGTTCTGCAGGAGGTGCTCTGAAGAGCACATGCCCCTGGGACTTGTTATTCTCATAACCACATTACCTGGAAGCTCTCAGCCTGACAGAACACTGGAATAGCTTATGAAAGGCTCACAGAATGCACCAAGTTGGATATCACACTCTGTAGGTTTGGAGGCGAGTTCCCCATGATGCCACATAAGTGTGGAAACAAAGAATGAAATATCGTGTGGAAGTAAGGTTGGTCCCTCTCATCATCATTCCTAGTGTCTCGTTTGCAAAAGCGCTGTTTCTCCTTCCCACTGGAGGTTGTACAAGTTAGAGTATTGTTAGTAAATATTCACTCTCTCTAGTCCTCCAACCCACTTGCTCACACTCTATCTAATGTTGGACATGGCAGTGTAATGCTCTTGACCCTTTGAAGCATACCACAATTTGTCTCTGGGCTCATAAAAGTGACCTGCTTTAGCCAGTGTTATGGTAGAAGAAATGACACAAACAGAAGCTTGGTATGTGCTAGTGCTGTTGACCTTGCTCTCTTAGCTTCTGTCATTATCATGGGAAGCCCATGTCTAAGCAGCCTGCTGGTCCCAGAAGAAAAAGAGACATATGGAGCAGAACCAAACCAGCCAATCCATAGACGTACAGTTTAAAGCAGAGATTTTTCTAGTAAATAAGTGAGCATGATAGTAAATGTTCATTATTGGAGGCTAAAAAGTGAATATATAATTCCACAAATAAAATATGTGAAATAAAATCTTCAGGTTATCTATAGACTCCTAGATATCGTGACAGTCAACCTGGGATTAAAAATTTAAATTAAAAAATGGAAGTTTCTGAAGGACAAGGACTATAATATGATTTCTCTATTCTACTTTTTACTACATTCATTTGAGCACATTAGGCATCTTGGGAGGACATTTTATAATTATAGACTTATTATACTTGAAGAAAACGTGAGAACTGAGTTAAACATATTATAATATCAAATATGAGACTATATTATGCTTACATTTCTTTCTGATTTTAAAGTATATTTATTATTGCTGTAAAACATGTCAGCTTTTAAAGTGCCAACATAGCTGAATCAATAAATACGCCAAATGTTCACATTAAAGTAAGTGCTGAAAAATTCATGAGTTGTTAACATCTTACAGTGAGATCTATTCTTTGTGATTATTTTCCACCAAGGAATAACACAGGAATAATCAGTTTCATCAGTTTATGTGAGCTTGTATTTTCTTCTTTGTTATCTGGAGAAAGACCATTATTTGTGACTTATTCAACCTACTCCAAAACGTGGAAGTGAATTTCAGACATTATTTTGTAATGTGGAAGGAAGCTTTAAGCTGTCACAGCCTATGACAGATATTTAAAACGTCTCTTGCTACTTCTCAGTCTATTAGAAACATATTTAGTAAAAGCTGACATTTCTGAACTCACTATTTCCTGATTTCAGCTCCCTGGAATATTTATTGAAATATTTTCTTATTTATTAAATACAAATGTATACTGAAATTAAAATGACTAGAAAAAGTAACTTCTGCAATCGATGTAGTATAATTTAATTGAAATACCAAAAATGCTTTTTATTGAGTATAATTGGGCAACACCCAATTTTCAGGCTAATAGTTTAAAACATAAATCAGCCAGCCCTTCCCTCTAGCTCCAAATAATTGACCCATAGCAAATCTGAAATGTTAACAATAAGTAAATTGACTTGTTAGATCTAATATATTGTTGTTTTATGCAAAACATCAAAGTTTTTTAAATTCCACATACAAAAAACGTCCACTATTTGTGTTTTGTGTATGTGGAATTTAAAAAACCTAGAGTACAAAATTACATATATGGACATTGGCCTATAAATTGAATTTATATGCTAATTTTAGAAGTGAATTTTTATAAGAAATATTTTAATTCAGTATTCACAAAACTGTATAAAATTAAAACACGTAAAAGATAAAATTTTCAGAAGCAAAATAGAAAAATTTAATGATCATAAATAGTTTTAATGTCATGATTTATAATAAAATCTTTGAAGTCATGGCCTAGTTACTTACCCAGGTATTTTATTATGAATCACATAAAGCATATAATATTACTATATAGTCATATGTATTATATAAACTATATTAATATATGAAATATGTAGTTTAAAATATATCATAGTTAAAATAAAATACTATAACAAAAACTTTTTTTTTTAACTTTTATTTTAGGTACAGGTCATGCGTGTGCAGGTTGGATACATAGGTATTATATATTGCAACCAGGTAGTGAGTATAGTGTCTAATGCTATAGTACCCACACTCACCTGTCTCCCTGCTCCTTATAGTAGACCACAGTGTCTATTGTTCCGATGTTTATGTACATGTGTGCTCAATGTTTATTTTCCACTTGTAAGTGAAAACATGTAATATTTGTTTTCCTGTTCCTGCATTAATTCACTTAGGAGGATGGTCTTCTCCTCCAACCATGTTACTGCAAATAACATAATTTCATTCTTTTTTATGGCTGTGTAGTACACCATAATGTATATTCACACCATTTCTTGATTCACTCCAGCACTGAAAGGCACCTAGGTTGATTTCATGTTGTTGCTCTTGTGAATAGTGTGATGTAAGTGTATAGCCTCATTTCTGAGATTCCTAATCTGTTAAATTGGTTTAGGTGGCTGTTTCTGTACCAATACCATGCTTTTCTGGTTACTTTGGCCTTGCAGTATAGTATGAAGTTAAACAGTTTGATGTGTCCAGCTTTGGTTATTCAACCTCTTTTTGGTTCCATTTACATTTTAGAACAGTTTTTTTCAGCTCTGTGAAGAAAGACATTGGTTATTTGATTGGAATAACATTAAGTCTGCAAATTGGTTTAGACAGTATGGCCAGTTTAATAATATTGTTTCTTTTAATCCATGAGCATGAAATGTTTTTCCATTTACTTTTGTTGTCTCTGATTTTTCTTTTTTCTCTTTCTTTTGATCTAGAAGGCCTTGGTGTCATTTATTGACAGGAGTTTATACACTTTTGTTTTCTTCCCATGATTTCTTTCAGCAATGTTTTTTTTTTTTTGTAGTTCTCCTTGTAGAGAGCTTTCACTTCCCTTGTTAGCTGTGTTCCTAGGTATTTCATATTCTTTGTGGCTATTGAAAGTGGGATTGTGTTATTGATTCAACTGTCAGCCTGAAAATTATTGAGGTATAGAACTGCTACAATTTTAGTAAGGTTTCAGTAAGGTATCCTGAAACCTTACTAAAATTGTTTATCAGTTGTAGAAACGTTTTGATAGATTCTTTAGAGTTTTCTAGGTATGAAATCATATCATCAGTGAAGAGAGAGAATTTGACTTTTTCTTATCCTATTTGGATGCCTTTTATTTGTTTTTCTCACCTGATTGCCCTGGATAGAACTTCCAGTAATATGTTAAATAAGAGCCATGAAAGTAGTTATCCTTGTCATCTTTTGGTTCTCCAGGACAATGGTTCCAGCATTTACCTGTTCAGTATGATGTTGGGAGGTTGCTGTGGGTTTGACATAAATGGCTTGTATTATTTTAAGGTATATTTCTTTGATGCCTACTTTGTTGAGGGTTTTCTTAAATCATAAATAGATGTTGAATTTTATTGAAAGCTTTTGCTGCATCTTTTGAAATAATCATGTGGTTTTTGTTTTGAATTTTCTTTTCGTGGTGAATCACATTTATCGATTCACATATGTTGAACCAGACTTGCATCGCAGGAATAAAGCCTACTTGATCCTGGTGTGTTAACTTTTTGATGGGTTGCTGGATTCAGTTTGCTGGTATTTTACTGAGGACTTTTGCATCTATATTGTTCAGGAATATTGGCCTGAGACTTTTTATTATCTCTGCTAGATTGCTGCATTAAGCTGATACTGGCTTCATAAAATGAGTTTAAAAGAATCTTTCTCCTCAACATTTTTTGAATGCTTTCAGTGGGATTGGTATAAATTCTTCTTTCTATATGTGATAGAATTCAGCTGTGAATCCATCTGATCCAGGACTTTTTGTGTGTTATCAGGTTTTTTACTGCTTAATCAATTTCAGAGATAGATTTCGACCTCCATAGATTTTCAATCTCTTTCTTATTCAATCTTAGTAGTTTGTATGTTTCTAGAAATGTATTTATTTCCTCTAGATTTTCTACCTTGTGTGCATAGACTTGTTCATAGTAGTTTCTGAGGATCTTCTGTATTTCTGAGGAATAGACTGTACTGTCATTTTTTTGTCATTTCTGATTGTACTTATTTGGATCTTCTCTCTTTTTTTTCCTTTCTTAATATAGCTAGCAGTCTCTCAATTTTGTGTTTTTGTTTCTTCAAATATCCATTTAATACTTTTATTGATCTTTTGTATGGATTTTTGCATCTCAATTTTATTTAGTTTCTCTGTAATTTTAGTTATTTTTTTTTCTCATAAATTTGGGGTTGTTTCCTTCTTTTCATTTTTTTTCTAGTTCCTTGAAGTACAAAGGCATATTGTTAATTTGTGATTTTTCTAAATTCATTATGAAGGCATTTAGTGCTAACAACTTTTCTCTTAAGACTGCATTTCAGAAATTTTAACAATTTGTGTCCCTATTTTCATTAATTTTAAATAATGTGTTTATTTCTGCCTTAATTTCAATATTGACTAAGGAGTTATTCAGGATCAAGTTGTATAATTTCCATGTATTTGAGAGCTTCTAGTATGGATTTTTATTTTTAATTGCATTGTGATCCAAGAGTGTGCTTGGTATGGTTTTAATTTTATTGAATGTATTGATATTTGATTTATGGCCATGCATGTGGTTGATCTTGAAATATGTTCCATGTGCAGATGATAAGAATGTATATTCTGTTGTTCTTGGGTAGAAAGTTCTGTAGATGTATATTACGGCTAATTGGTTAAGCCTAAAGTTTAAGTCCAGAGTTTTTTTTTGTTGTTGTTGTTAGTTTTATGCCTCAATGATCTGTACAATACTGGCAATAGGGAGTTGAAGTCTCCCACTCTTATTGGTTACCTAAGTCTTTTTGTAGGCTGAGAAGTATTTGTATTATGAATCTGAGAACTCCAATGTTGGGTGCATATGTATTTAAAATAGCTAAGTCTTCTTGTTGGATTTTATCTTTATCATTACATAATGTCCTTCTTTGTCCTTCTTGAATTTTACTTCTTTAAAATCTATTTTATTTGATATGACAATAGCTACAGCTGCTCTCTTTGTTTTCTGTTTGCATGGTAGATATTGTCCCATCTCTTTACTTCAAGCCTGTGAGTATCATTAAATGATAGATGAGTCTCTTGAAGACAGCAGACTGAGACAGATTGGGTCTTGTCTCATTCCAACCTGCCACTCTGTGCCTTCTAGGTGGGGTGTTTAGAGCATTTGCATCCAGGATTAGTTTTGGTATTTGAGATTTTGATCTTGTAATTGTGTTATTAGCTGGTTGTTATGTAGACTTGATTGTTTTACAGTGCCTGTGGGCTATGAGGTTAAGTGTGTTTTTGTGGTAACAGATGTCATTCTTTTAGTTCCATATTTAGGACTTCTTTAAGGACCTCTTATAAGGCTGGTCTAGTGAAAATGTATTCTCTCAGCATTTGCTTATCTGAAGATTTTATTTCTCTCTCATTTAATGAAGTTAGTTTGTCAGGGCATAAACTTTTGGTTGAAATTTGCTTTCTTTAAAGGTGTTGAAAATAAGCTCTTAATTTCTCTTGGCTTTAAGATTTTTCTTTGTTAACCTTGGTGAATCTGCTGACTATGTGCCTTGAGGATAGGCATCTTGTATAATATCTAGCCAGATTTCTCTGTATTTCTCAGATTTGTAGGTCGATCTCTCTAGCAAGTTGAGAAAGTTTTTCAAGAACTATATTCCATTTATTCTCTCTTTCTCTCCCTCAGGAATTCCAATAAGGCATAGATTTAGTCTCTTTACATAATGCCTCATATTTAGAGGTTGCTCATTTTTTGAAATACTTTTTTGAAATACTTTTTCATTTAGTTTTACATGACTGAGTTGATTTGAAGAAGTATGTTTGAGATCAGAGAGGCTTTCCTCAGCTTGATCTATTCTGCTGTGAATATTTACAATTATATTCTGTAATTCTTCAGTGAATATTTTAGCTATGGAAGTTTAGTTTGGTTCTTTCTTAAAATGACTATTCCATCTTTCAGTTCTTGGATGGTTTTACTGGATTCCTTGGGATGGGCTTCAACTTTCTCCCGAATCTCAATGTTTCCTTGCCATGCATCCAGACTCTGACTTCTTTATCTGTCATTTCAGTCACTTCAGACTGGTTAAGAATCATTGCTATGAAGTTAGCAGACTTGTATAAAGGTAAAGGGACATTCTGGCTTTTTGAATTGCCAGAGTACTTGTGCTGTTTTTGTTGTTGTTTGTTTGTTTGTTTGTTTGTTTTTTAATCCGAGAAGATTTTTGGTGTTCATTTAACTGTGTTGTAATTTAAGTATAGTCAACTGGCTTCATGTCTAGATGTTTTCAAGGCTCTGTGCATGGCTTTTATTTGTGGCTAAATTTGTGTCCTTGGTTTCACAGGGATGTATATTAGCAAGGTATTTTTGGTGCTTTAAAAAAATTAAATATATTTTTTTTTCAAATTTGTTTCACTAACTTGTAAAAACAAATGTCAGTTTTCACATTTTTATGTATTTGCAAATTTGAAACAACAGTTGCCTGATTCAACGACTTTGAATAGTGGTGATGATTCACTGCCTTTCCATACATTACCAAGATAATATTAGTTTGTTTCTAGCTCCCAAGGAATACAAAAAGAGTATACTCTTTCAAGAAATATATATGTTTAAATCACCCTAAATTTATTATGATCTTTTGTAGAAATAAATCAGAAAAATCAAGAATATGGAAAAATATTCAGATTTAAAAAGGTAGATCCAGAAAAAAATATGGGAAGAGTAAACTCTTCCCAAAAAGCAAGCATAGAAGATAAATAATGCATTGAAAAACTTATAAAAGCAGTAATAATTATTCTTAAATATGAAAAGGGCACCATCTAATATGCCAGTGCCTGGCATAGATACCTATTGAGAAGAGAACATATGTATTATCCAGGTAGCATTTGTGACTGAGAGTTCTAACGTGTATTCAAATGACATAAATCCTTCAGAAGAATGATAGCTCTATGAAAAAAAATTGATTTTGTTTTCATAATCATATTCCCAGCACCTGGGACCCTGCTTGGCATTAGGTTTAGCATTTGAGAAATACTAAACAAATGGACGAATGAATGAACTGCTTGCATAGAAGCCACTAATAATTTACACAAAGTGGTGAAAATAAAAATTTCATCAGACAGGAGTCATAGTTTAAATTTGCATGATTTAAAGGGATAAATTTTATGAAGTGGTCTTCAAATTGGTAGTTTTAAAAACCATGTAAATCACAAAAGAATTCAGGTTTCCTTGGAGACATAACAGATTCTAGGTCTGGTAGAACAGTACAAGATATGCCTGAAACATTTTTTCAAATAATAATGTAAAGGACATAATAATATATATTTTTAGTCAAAAACATAAGGGGCTAAAATAAAGATTACCTCTGGTAAATACTGAAATATTTATAGATAACATAATATAATATCTATAGTAGGTTTCAACATAATCCACTGAGTATGGGCATAAGGTAGGATTTGGAGATGAAACAATTGATTCTGAGCTGATAAATGAGAATTAGGTGGTATGTCCCACATGGTTCTTTATAGCAGACTCAACAATTTTGCATGTATAAAATTTCTTTTTATAAAGTTCACCAGTGAACTTGATATGTAATGTATCCTGATGTACAGATAGCCTTTTTAAAAGATGAAATTTTGTTTTAAATGTTACCTTATTTCTTCAGGCTGTATACGCTTCAAATTCAAGTAAATGTTTAAAAATTAATTAAAAGAGAAAAATAGATATATAGTACACATATTGTTTATGCCTTTCTGGCACCTTGGTCAAACTTTTTCTTATAAAATTACTTGCCTTGCTTAGACATAGTTAAGCAAGTCAAGTAGACAATTCCTCTAGAATGTTATGCTAGAGTTTTTAATAAGCTTAACACTTGTTATTGACATTGAAAAGTTGGTAAGATGTATGAGATAGCAGTGACCATTATGTCTGGCAATTAGTGAGAACCTGTCCAGGAGACGCAGAGATTAACTGGGATCAGAAGAGTCTATTCAGCTATACCTAAAGGCTGTGTGAAAATAAATGTTGGTTATTTATTTAGTTATTTTCATATTGGATTTTTTAGCCTTCAATCTAAAAATATATATTAATAAATATAGGACTAATGAAGCTTACTCGGTCAGTAGATAAATTATTTGAGATAGTGTTTGTAAACAAACTAGTCTCCATACCGTATGTGGAAAGGACTAGACAAATAGTACATATTTAATCTGATGCAGGAAAGTGAAAAGATTTAAGCTGAACTAAGGAACAGACTACAACAATTGGCTTAATGGATTGATAAGAATATTGTCAGTGAGTGGACCAGCTATTTAAGAGGACAAGATCAAAAAGATAACCAGGAATATGTTTAGTGCAATATAAATACAAATACCTTAGATATGCTAAACTTAAAATAATTGAGCAAGTAAAGATTTAAAAAATGGGCTCTGAGACACCTAGGAGAACTAAGGCAGAAAAATCAGAATAATGGTATGTAGAAAGTGGGAAGAAATTCCCAACCATAATTAATATATTTTTAAGCCAGACTTGCAAAAAACTTCTCTTCAATCCTTCAGTAAGAAGGAGGTAAAAGTTTAACATCAGAATCACACTTTAGTGTATGAATAACTATAAAGAAATAATAGTATGAAGAAATTTATAATTTTGGAGCATATTCAAGCTGAACTTTTTTGAAAGATTATTTTTATGGGCATAATTTACTTACTTTTTCTCATAATGTTTTTAATGTTTAGTTTATAAACACTATACAAACTAAACTTCCTGGTCACTTTTATACACCAGAACTTATGAATTTTGAGACTTTCATATCATCATTAAAGAGTGAGAATTCTAATATCAAGATGAGGTAAAATCATGCAAATACACAATAAGAAACAATGCTTTATTAAGTTTCATTTCTGTTAGTTATGCTATGAAATACAGTAAATATAGAATCCACTCTTAATTATACTAAAGGCAATGAATTATTTGTTGGAATAAGTAAAGTAATATTTTAAACTGTAAATGACTATTTGTGTTACTCTGTGAACATTTTCTTTTATTTGAATACTATTCAATGTTTGGTTAGAAAAATATAAACAAAAGTTTCTAAAAAATACTGTTTCAAGTATAAATTTGTCAACAGAAATGCAGTTCCATTTCAAATGTAAATGCATGTGTATTCTACTTATTTTTATATTCATGGAAAATATCATTTCCATTTGTACAAATAAGCAAAGCTTAATTTCATTCAATTTTCTGCATTTCCCACTTACTTCAACCAAAACTAGGCTAAATGTTTTTGTTGTTTTCTTTCAAGTTGTTCAAAATTATCATAGCAAAATTTTGTGGCTGTCTTTCTAAGAGTCTCATTTTAATGGATTAATCTATATGGATACTGAAGGAGTTAAGGACATAACAACTCCAAATGCCATGACCTGGCATATAGATTATTTGGAGTTGAAAGCACTTAGGAAGCAGCAGTTGTAGAAAGAACCATCTGAACTGCCCTTTGCTTATCTATAGTGAGCCATAAAAATCCCTGTGAGAAAGCTGCCTTCCCTTTAATAACACTGGAAGATAACCCTTATTGCCAGTGAGAGTGAAAATTGATGCTGCAATGGAGTTGTATAAATAAACTTACTAAAATATCCTTTATCTTCCAGTAACTTTACACTTTTCTATATATCTCTTAGTGAATCCCCTGGAATTTATTGCCCCTAGTTCTGATCCCTCTGTCTTGTCATTTCTTCACAAAATTCATCATATTTTTTGGTCAAAAGAAGTGTAAAAGATTTCTGCTTTGGCAATTGCATTGGGTCTTTACTCTGAGAATCTTCATGTACATGTAAAATTAACAGCAAAATGTGTGTTTTAATCCTATTAATCTATCTTTTGTCAATTTAGTTCCTAGACCCAAATGATCTCATTTAAGAATCAAGATGAGTAAAGGGCATCCCTACAATACTTTGCTAATATTTAATATAGTTCGACACAAAAAAATCAATAAATTAAAACCTTGATATTAATATTTTTAAACCCTCATGATAATGAATTTAAGTGGATAAATATATCTCTGCTAATTTACAGAAGGATATAAATTTCTCTTTAGAAATTGTCTCTGTAGCTATTGTTTAATTTTCAAAACAAATATTAAAATTGAAGGAAGTACGCCTCTGGGAACTTTTAAAATGATTTCTCTGATGGTAGTCAAATCAGATAATTAATTACTTACTATGCTGAGGTAAATGACCTTAGGAAACTTTAGAAAGCATTATCTTTTAATCATGTTTTTATTCATTATTTTATTTATTTGACTACTATTTACAAAAGTTTATTACATGCCTAACCATTGTCCTGTGTTCTAGGTACATGGTAGTGAGAGCAGCAGATATAATCTCTCCTCTCCTAACATGGAATTAGAAAAAAAAAATCGATGTTCTAAAATATATAGAAATTATAAATACACAGATAATTGCAAAATATGAAGTGCAGATGGAAGAAACTTACTGGAAGCTGTTATAGAGGATTGTGGGAAGTGCACATTCAAAGTTATCACTCAAAGGTTAACTGAAGAGATGATATAGAAGGTGAAACCTCCAGAATGACTTATCACCATAGAAGTGCACTCTAGACAAATGACCAGCCTGTCTGATGGCCTTAATGCTGAAAAGATATTTGTATAATCATTGAACTATATAAAGGCCACAGTGACGTTGGCTGTTGGGGAACAAGGGTTAGAATTTTATCACGAGATGTGGCTGGGGTGCTACAGCCCCAGACCAAAGAAAAATCTGCATGCCAGACTAGAAAGAATAGATTTCATTCTGAATGGAAAATGTCTGCAATGTAGAGCAGATGTTTGGGGAGGGGTTGGGAGTGGTTCCTGGTGGTGCTGTTACATAATGTGATCTATGTCGTACAACTATCACTTAGGTATGTGTGAAGAGTGCACTGGAGTTTAGAAGTCTACTGATTATACCTTGTGTATTCTATGTATATAAAAAAAAAAATGAAAGGTGTGGTGGTTCTCAGCTATAGTCCCAATACCAGAGGCCAAGGTGGGAGGATCACTTGAGCCCAGGAGTTTGAGACTTTCAACACTTTTCCCAGCCTCAGAAACATAGACAGACTCCATATAAAAAGAAATAAAATATTGCTTCTCAGCCTTTTGTCTAAGATCAAGCGTAGACAAAATAAAATAAAATAAAAAAGTTAGCCTGGTGTGGTGGCACACACCCATTGTTCCAGCTGCTTGGGAGGCTGAGGTGGGAGGATCATTTGAGCCTAGGTGGTCGAGAATGCAGTAAGCCATGATTGCTCTACTGTACTCCAGCCTCAGTGACAGAGCAAGATGCTGTCTCAAAAAAAAAGAAAAAAGAAAAAAAGAAAAGAACAGAAAAAACATTGGAACTTCATACAAATAAGTGGCAGTCTTTCTGTATGTACACAGAATTACATATAATTTTTGAAGTGATACATCCAACTTAGATAAAAACTCTGATATTCAAAGGTGTCATTTCTGTGAAAAACTATACACTGACCTACAAATGGAAACACGTTTTAATATTCTGCATTTGACATTTGGGAGCTTGAACCTAGGAGTTTAAGGCTGCAGTGGGCTATGATTGTGCCACTGGGCAGCAAAATGAGACCCTGCTTCAAAATTACATTATAAAATAAAATGAAAATACTGCATTCTAATCTCTGCTACTACTATATTTATGTATGTAGTTATCTTGATTCTTGTAAAGACATAATTCTGAATTTATTTGTTACATGTGTGGGTGTTCTGTCTCTAGAATGAAGTGGGAGCTAAATATCATACAATGCACAAAGCAATCCATCACAACAAAGAATATCCCAGCACAAAATTTTAATTGTGTCAAGTTTGAGAAAGGCTGATATACCAAAACCATGTAAGTAACATAAAATGAGAACAATAAAACATAGGATTTTTTCTTCCAAAATCTATATTTATCAATCAAAGATGCATTCGCATTAATAAACGGCAAGGGTCAGTGGTTTTTATTTCAGCCTGTCAATGGGAATGGTATTAACTCAGGTAAACTGAAGAGTGCTTGCTCCGATTACGATGGCACCCCACTTTTAGTCCATTATTTCTAGGCACACTTAAGCATTTTAGAAATAACAGAAATATAATTGTGATGTGTTACATTATAAATGTTGCCAGTAAAACCATGTGTGTTTTCTAAATTTGATATAGACTGGCTAAACAGGGGACAAACTTCAGTCTTAATTCAGTAGAATTTAGTAATCTGGAGGTATTTGGTGCCTTTTTTGAGAACTATTTCAGTGTTATATTGGGACTAAAACCTAATTGAAGTTGTCTGGAAAGACATAGGGAGGTGAAGATGCAGATTAATTTTGTATAGATATGCTTTTTGAAAAAAATTTGTTCAGAAAAGAAATCAGTAATGAGTTGATAGCTAATAAAAGGCATGGTTCAAGTTTGGAATATTTGTTATATTTAAATATATATTTTATTTTGTACTGGGAATTTTAGAGCATGTCTGCTTGCTAATAGATATGATTCAGTAGAGAGTTACAAACTGGACACATGAGAGAAAATCAATAATTTCAATAATCAGTCTTGAAAACAGAAAAATAGAATCCAGAGGAATGTGGAAGACTTGATTTTATAAAAAGAGATTACAAATTCACGCTAATAAGAAAGCAAATAAAGATATGGTAGATAGTACAGAAAGGATCATACATTTGGAGGTGAGATTAAAATATAATCTGTTTCTTTTTAGGTTATTGCAGCATATACTGGCTAAATGTTATATATATATATATATATATATGGGATTTCACCTGGCCATATATTCTGATAATCACAGTAAATATCTAAAGAAATAAGCATTTGATGTGCATTGAATTTCTCTGTATTATGTGTATACTACTGATACAATTAGTATAATGTCTATAACTTATTTCCATAATCTTTAAAATATGTAGTAGTCTTTGGATATGTTTGTCAATAATTTTTCAGGGAGTCTGATTCATTACAAATCCAGTTATTAATTTTGCATGCATAACTATGCTTCATTATGGTTGACCCCAAAATTGTTGTTCATATGGGAGAAAAAATCTCCTGATGGATACAGTATATGAGATATATGTATATGCAGATACATATACATGTGTGTTATGTCAATCATTTGAAAAACAAATTATTTAAGGAAAAGAGGGAGAATAATCTTGAAAGGAATACATAATATTGAATTAGAAGTGTAGAATTAATTATCAAATTAATATTGTAAGTAGCAGCATACAACAGGATTTTATTTTTGAGTCATTAATTAAATAAAAAAGAAAACCTTATAATATTTTACTCTTTTCCTTATCAGTTGCTTTTGCATAGTTTTATGCCATTAGTGTTTTAATCTGCTGATCAACCAGAATGATAACCTGATGCAGAAATACTTGCTTCCAATTATGAACAGTAATAGAATTATTGATTCAAATAATGTGACAATTTCATAGTCATATATATATATGTATATTTATTTGTTTTTGTTTTGAGACAGAGTCTTGCTTGTTGCCCAGGCTGGAGTTCAGTGGCACTATCTCAGCTCACTGCAACCACTGCCTTCCGGGTTGAAGCAATCCTCCTGCCTCAGCCTCCCAAGTAGCTTGGATTACAGGCATGCACCATCATGCATGGCTAATTTCTTTGTGTTTTATTTTATTTTATTTTTAGTAGAAATGAGGTTTCAGCATGTTGGCTAGGTTGGTCTATAACTCCTAACCTCGTGATTTGCCACCCTCGGCTTCCAAGTGCTGGGATTATAAGTGTGAGCTGCTGAATCTGGTCACATATATTTTTAAGATCTATAACCCTATTTAAATTCTGGTTAAAAAAATTCAAAATTAGGTTCAGGGTCATGCTAGTGTCTATCAATATGTTAAAAATTCTTTTTCAAAATGCTTTCTTTTGCAACAAATTTGAGTAGTGTTAATATTGTTACCATTTTAGAAATGTCAGTTCAACATAGTACATTAAAATACGACAAATCTTTCAGTAAATAAAATTTAACCGTTTGCCACACTTAAAATATGCTTGGTCAAAACAATTTTATTTACCCTCAAAGATACCCTACTAGTATCCCCTTGGAAATTAGACACTACTGTTTCAGTCATCAAAGAAAACAATGATGTTTTGGGGAATTCATAATGCCTTCATGTTTAAGAGGGAGAGAAACTGACTCTGTAAATACATATACTGAGTAATGGCAAAGTTGTGTATGTGTGTATGTTTATTTTAATAATGTCTCCTCTATCCTGGTAAGTGAATATTATAGTAAGGAATAAAGTAAAACCATCTGACAACTTTTAACATAAAATGTTTTTTTATAAGATCAATTCCACCATTCCTCCATAAATTTCTTTCCCCTCTGTCTCCCAGGATCAGAACTTTCCCTCCATCACTATTCTGTAATTGAATTTGCTTAAGAAGAAGGGGACTTCTAACAAATTTCAGCAGCCAGGGCTGGAAAGATTTGGGAAAGTCATGAATTGTATCAGAGAACATTTTAACAAGACTCTTTCTTTCTGGATAGTATGCAATTTAACTTCATAGAAAATTGAATAAAAAATGGTGACAACAACTATATAAAAGCATATTTTATCGTCATCTGGTTAACTGTAGAGTTGCTTGTACCCAATTATAAGTCAGTCAGGCATTTTGTAACATCAAGATCCCACCCAGAGGAGTGCTGAGGCTGCTTGTACCTGCTTACATCATGTGCATCTCTTCCCAAATTCATGCTCAGTGACATCATATGGGTAGCTTGAAATCAGCAATAGGCATCAGCAGACGCTACAAATGAGAATTTTTTTTCTAGAAAGCCGGTTGAGAAGCACTACTAGTTTAATGAGTAATAGTGCAACATTTTAGTTGCTTTCCAGGATTCATTCTGAAAGTGAGGTTCTTAGGTCACCAGCATAAATTTTACAGGGAAGTTGTTAAATATGTATATTCTGGGATTACATTCCAGACCTACTGAATCAGAGTACATGAAAAAAGCCCAGCGATCTGTGTTTCTACAAGACTTTGGGGTAATTGTGATGCACCTTAAAGACTGTAAACTCCTTCTCTAAGAAGACAAAGTGGGTATGTGAGTATGAGTATGTGTGTGAATATGTGTGTGGGTGGTGGGGGGAGGAAAAGAGAGTATATTACATGATGAATAAGAAGCCGTTTTCTAGATCCAGAACAGGAATTTATCACTGTATAAAATTTCTGAGGAATTTTTATACCACTTTAGAGTGCTTTAGGATAGCAATTAGTAAACTAAGTGACATGTGTATATTTAAGTGGTCTTCGTTCCCATCATAGGCATGTCTCACACAAACTTGAGTCAGTTCTTGATTTTAGATGATCTTTAAGGGAGACTTACTACTGGAACAGATACTATGACAAATGGTGATTGAGATATACGAATTTTACTTTTCTGAATTAGGTCTACGCCTTGCTGTTTAGGTTCCCAACTGGAGAAGAGATGAACTAGAGCTCTGTGTTTGGAGATAGAAGACAGAACTTCAAAAAAAGGCTTTATGGAATAGTAGAGAAGCTTCTGGACCTCCACAGTCCTTTGCTTTAAAACATATCATGAATTAAGAATAAAATACCAAATATTTTAACTATTTTGTTTAGAATCACCATAAAATGAGCTGCAAATGTGCTGTGCTTTCTCCAGATACACTTCAAACACAAAATATGAAAGCAATTCTGTCTTTTAAAATAATAAATATAAAAAGTACGTTCATTGCATTGTAATGTTCAAACAAACCACATCTATAATCAATCTTATATAGGTTACTGGACACTAAGTATTCTTTTCTCCTTTAAAATATCATCACTGGTCATTAGAGAAATGTAAATC